>JAYMFT010000020.1:441174-454985 GCA_038088735.1 Panulirus argus | reverse complement strand
ACTGTTGAGGATGGTAACATGACGATGGTGACTGTTGAGGGTGGTAACATGACGATGGTGACTGTTGAGGATGGTAATATGACGATGGTGACTGTTGAGGACGGTAACATGACGATGGTGACTGTTGAGGATGGTTACATGACGATGGTGACTGTTGAGGATGGTAACATGACGATGGTGACTGCTGAGGATGGTAACATGACGATGGTGACTGTTGAGGATGGTAACATGACGATGGTGACTGTTGAGGGTGGTAACATGACGATGGTGACTGTTGAGGATGGTAACATGACGATGGTGACTGTTGAGGATGGTAACATGACGATGGTGACTGTTGAGGGTGGTAACATAACGATGGTGACTTGAGGATGGTACCATGACGATGGTGACTGTTGAGGGCGGTTCATGATGATGGTGACTGTTGAAGGCAGTAACATGACGATGGTGACTTCACTAAGGTGACTGTTGAGAGTGGTAACATGACGATGGTAACTGTTGAGGGTGGTAACATGATGGTGACTGTTGAAGGCAGTAACATGACGATGGTGACTGTTGAAGGCAGTAACATGACGATGGTGACTGTTGACTGCTGATGATAGTTGACCAGTTCATAAGAGACGGTCAAGCCACGGCCAGCAGTACCAGCCACACGCCCCGTACGGTCTGTTGGAGAGATGACAGAACAACTTAATGAAGGGCACAACTCTCACCTTTACCTCACCTACACTACACTCTGGAAACACTTCCTCATCTATACCTTCCAAACACTTCCCTCTTGCCTCACCTATACACTCCAAGCATTCCCTCACCTAATCCCTCTAAACTTTTCCTCACGTGCCCTCCATACACTTCCTCAATACATCATATACATCCTCTAAACATCTTCCTAATACCTCACTACACCCCCAAAAGCTTCCTCATTACCTCACCTACGCCCTCTAAACACTTTATCAGTACCTTCCCTACACCCTCCAAACACTTCTTCATTACCTCACTAACACCCTCAAAAGATTTCCTCATTATCTCATCTACTCCCTCTAAACACTTCTCCATTATCTTACCTACGTCTTCCAAACATTTCATTACCTCTCCTACACCCTCTAAACATCTCCTCACCTCCCCTACACTCTCCAAACACTTCCTTATTACCTCACCTTCCCCTCCAAACTCTTCCACGTTGTCTGTATATCCATAAAAGATTCTCTTTAAGAAAGAGAAGGATATTTACAATTTTCGTGAAGGAACGGTTCTTAATATGATCACATGCTTAAAAATGACAGTTGTTAATGATGGGTGACAATCTTTGAAAATACTGAAAGCATAACTAAGAAGCTATGAATATTGCAAGCAGGGCTAGGGTTAGAACAAGCCTTTATTTGCATATTCAAGGCATATATAGCTAGTGTGCCTCCTGACACCCAATACAATGATGATCTTGTGTGGTACAGAACAAGGCTCCTGATACCCAACATGATGATTTTGTGTGGTGCAGAACAAGGCTCCTGACTCCCAGCATGAAGATGATCTTTTGTGGAGTAGAACAAGGCTCCTGACGTCCAGTACAACGATGATCTTGTGTGGTGTAGAACAAGGCTCATGATAACCAGCACGATGATGATCTTGTGTGGTATAGAACAAGGCTCTTGACACCTAGAATGATTTTGATCTTGTGTGGTGCAGAACAAGGATACTGACACCCACCATGATCATTTGCGGTACAGAACAAGGCTTTAACACCCAGCATGATGAGGTTCTTTTGTAGTACAGAACAAGGCTTCTGACACCCACTATGATGATTTTGTGTGGTGCAGAACAAGGCTCATGACACACAGCATGATGATTTTGTGTGGTGTAGAACAAGGCTCCTAACACCCAGCACGATGATCTTGTGTGGTGCAAAACAAGGCTCCTGATACCCACCATGATGATTTTGTGTGGTGCAGAACAAGGCTCCTGACACACAGCATGATGATGATTTTGTGTGGTGCAGAACAAGGCTCCTGACTCCCAGTATGATGAAAAACTTTTGTGTTGCAGAACAAGGCTCCTGACACCCAGTACAATGATGATCTTGTGTGGTGCAGAAGAAGGCTCCTGACACCCACTATGATGATGATCTTTTGTGGTGCAGAAGGCGGCTCCTGACACCCACCATGATGATGATCTTGTGTGGTGGAGAACAAGGCTCCTGATACCCACCATGATGATTTTGTGTGGTGCAGAACAAGGCTCCTGACTCCCAGCATGATGAAAATCTTTTGTGTTGCAGAACAAGGCTCCTGACACCCAGTACAATGATGATCTTGTGTGGTGCAGAACAAGGCTCCTTACACCCACCATGATGATGATCTTGTGTGGTGCAAAACAAGGCTCCTGAAACCCAACAAGATGATGATCTTGTGTGGTGCAGAAGGCTCCCGACACCCAACATGATGATGATCTTGTGTGGTGCAGAAGAAGGCTCCTGACTCCCAGCATGAATATGATTTTGTGTGGTGCAGAACATGGTTTCTGACACCCAGCATAATGATGATCATATGTGGTGCAGAACAAGGCTCCTGACACCCAGCATGAAGATGATCTTGTGTGGTATAGAATAAGGCTCCTGACACCCAGAATGATGACCTTGTGTAGTGCAGAACAAGGCTACTGACACCCACCATGAAGATGATCTTGTGTGGTATAGAACAAGGCTCCTGACTTCCAGCATGATGATGATCTTATGTGGTATAAAACAAGGCTCCTGACTTCCAGCATGATGATGATCTTATGTGGTATAAAACAAGGCTCCTGACACCCACCATGATGAGTTTGTGTGGTGCAGAACAAGGTTCCTAAAACCCAGCATGATAATGATCTTGTGTGATACAGAACATGGCTCCTGACAGTCAGAATGATAATCATCTGTGTGGTGCAAAACAAGGCTCTTGACACCCAGAATGATGATGATCTGTGTGGTACAGAACAAGGCTCCTGACACCCAGCATGAAGATCTTGTGTGGTGCAGAACAAGGCTCCTAACACCCACCATGATGATGATCTTGTTTGGCATAGAACAAGGCTCCTGACACCCACTATGATGATGATATTGTTTGGCACAGAACAAGGCTCCTGACACCCACCATGATGATGATCTTGTGTGGTGGAGAACAAGGCTCCTGATACCCACCATGATGATCTTGTGGGGTGCAGAACAAGGCTCCTGACACCAAGCATGATGATCTTGTGGTGAAGAACAAGGCTCCTGACACCCAGCATGATACAGACAGTTCCTGACACCCAGCATAATGTAGACACAGCTCCTGACTCCCGGCATGATAGACACAGTTCCTGACACCCAGCATGATGTAGACACAGCTCCTGACACTCAGCATGATGTCGACACAGCTTCTGACATCCAGCATGATGTAGACAACTCTTGACACCTGGTATGATGTAGACAGATCCTGACACCCAGCATGATACAGACAGCTCCTGACACCCAGCATGATGTAGACACAACTCCTAACACCTGGCATGATGTAGACACAGCTCCTGACATTCAGCATGATATAGACAGCTCCTGACACCTGGTATAATGTAGACACAGATCCTGACACCCAGCATGATACAGACAGCTCCTGACACCCAGCACGATGTAGACACAACTCCCAACACTTGGCATGATGTAGACACAGCTCCTGACACCTGGCATGATGTAGACACAGCTCCTGACACCCAGCATGATTTAGACACAGCTTCTGACACCTGGCATGATGTGGACACTTCCTGACACCTGGCACGATACAGACATAGCTCCTGACACCCAGCATGATGTAGACACACCTTCTGACACCTGGCATGATGCAGACACAGCTCCTGACACCTAGTATGATACAGACACAGCTTCTGACATCCAGCATGTTGTAAACAGCTCCCGACACCCTGCATGATGCAGACACAGCTCCTGACACCCGGCATGATAGACACAGCTCCTGATACCCAGCATGATTTAAACACAGCTCCTGACACTCAGCATGATGTAGACACAATTGACACCCAGCATGATACAGACACAGCTCCTGACACCCAGCATGATGTAGGTAGAACTCCTAACACCTGGCATGATGCAGAACTCAGCTCCTGACACCCAGCATGATGTAGCCACAACTCCTGACATCCAGCATGATACAGACAGCTCCTGACACCCAGCATGATGTAGACACAGCTCCTGACACCTGGCATGATGTAGACACAGCTCCTGACACCCAGCATGATGTAGACACGGCTTCTGACACCTGGCATGATGTGGACAACTCCTAACACCTGGCATGATGTAGACACAGCTTCAGACACCTGGCATGATGTAGAAACAGCTTCAGACACCTGGCATGATGTAGACACAGCTTCAGACACCTGGCATGATGTAGACACAGCTTCAGACATCTGGCATGATGTAGATACAGCTCCAGACACCCAGCATGATTTAGACAGCCCTGACACCTGGCATGATGTAGACACAGCTCCTGACACCCAGCATGATACAGACATAGCTCTTGACACCCGGCATGATGTAGACAACTCCTAACACCTGGCATGATGTAGAAACAGCTCCTGACACTTGGCATGATGTAGACACAGATCCTGACATACGGTATGATGTAGACACAGCTCCTAACACCCATCATGATTTAGACACAGCTTCTGACACCTGGCATGATGTAGACAGCCCCTGACACCTAGGATGACGTAAACACAGCTTCTGACACCCAGCATGATACAGACAGCTCCTGACACCCAGCACGATGTAGACACAACTGACACCTGGCATGATGTAGACACAGATCCTGACACCCAGGATGATGCAGACACAACTCCTAACACCTGGTGTGACGTAAACACAGCTCCTGACACCCAGGATGATGAAGACATAGCTCCTAACACCCAGGATGATGTAGACACAGCTCCTAACACCCAGCATGATATAAACACAGATCCTGACATCCAGCATGGTGTAGACACAACCCCTAACTCCTGGCATGATGTAGACACAGCCCCTGACACCCAGGATGATGTAGACACAGCTCCTGACACCCAGCATGATACAAACACAGCTCCTAACACTTGGCATGATGTAGACACAGCTCCTGACACCCAGCATGATAGACACAGCTCCTAACACCCAGGATGATGTAGACACAGCTCCTGACACCCAGCATGATACAGACACAGCTCCTAACACCTGGCATGATGTAGACACAGCCCCTGACACCCAGGATGATGTAAACACAGCTCCTGACACCCAGCATGATAAATACAGCTCCTAACACCTGGTATGATGTAGACACAGCTCCTGACACCCAGCATGATAAATACAGCTCCTAACACCTGGTATGATGTAGACACAGCCCCTGACACCCAGGATGATGTAGACACAGCTCCTGACACCCAGCATGATACAGACACAGCTCCGAACATCTGGCATGATGTAGACACAGCCCCTGACACCCAGGATGATGTAGACACAGCTCCTGACACCCAGCATGATAGATACAGCTCCTGACACCTGGCATGATATAGACACAGCTCCTGGCACCCCGTATGATATAGATAGATCCTGACATCCAGCATGATGTAGAAACAGCTCCTAACACCTGGCATGATGTAGACACAGCTCCTGACACCTGTCATGATGTAGACACAGCTCCTAACACCTGGCATGATGTAGACACAGCTCCTGACACCCGGCAAGATGTAGAGACAGCTTCTGACACCCAACATAATGTAGACACAGCTTCTGACACCCAGCATAATGTAGACACAGCTCCTGACACCCACCATGATTTAGACACAGCTTCTGACACCTGGCATGATGTAGGTATTGCTCCTGACACCTGGCATGATATAGACACAGAACCTAACACCCAGCATGATTTAGACACAGCTCCTGACACCTAGTATGATACAGACAGCTCATGACATGCAACACGATGTAGACACAGCTCCAAACACCCAGCATGATATGGACACATATCCTGACACCCGGTATGATGTAGATACAGCTCCTGACACCCAGCATGATACAGACACAGTTCCTGACACCCAGTATGATGTAGACACAGCTTCTGACACCCAGTATGATGTAGACAGCTCCTGACACCCAGCATGATATAGAAACAGCTCCTGACATCCAGCCTGATGTAGACACAGCTTCTGACACCTGGAATGATACAGACACAGCAACTGACACCCAGCATGATACAGACACAGCTCCTGACACCTGGCATGATGTAGACATAGCTCCAGACACCCAGCATGATATAGACACAACCCCTGACACCCAGCATGATGTAGACATGGATCTTCAAATCCAGCCTGATGCAGAGCTCCTCTCACAGCAAGGAAGCATCATGAACTTACACATAAATAAAGACATTTGCTCACATCCATTCTCTGACTGTCACGAGTAATGCACCAAAACTACAGGCCCCTATACACAAGTAGGCTCCACAGACCTTTCTGTGGTTTTCCCTGGCAGCTTCACATGTCTTGGTTAAGTCCACTAACAGCATGCCAATGGACTTTATTCAATACAATAGGACTAGATCCTATACACCGAAACAAAACTATAACTAAGTACCAATCCCCAAGTAGAAATAAAAAGCTCATCCTTCCCTCACACTTTAGTGACCTCTAGAGACATCATCCTCCCATACTCACAGCAAATAGAAAACTGATGAAACACATACACACAAAATTAACCTGACAAGCACTAAACAGATGACCTCCCAACCCAGGCTTAAACTCCAAGCCATCAGACCTATGAAAAACCACACTACCCAGACAGACACGAGCCACTCTCTCCCATCTCAGCTCTGGACATCATCCATCACTTAAACACTACAAACACCACTTCAACATATTCCAGGACTCTTTATGCAACTACAATAAAGAAGACACAGCATTTACTACTCAATTGCTGAGCATTTTCTCCACACAGAACCAAACACAACATAACTCTTTATTATCTGTGGTCCTGCCCAGTGGATGCGGACAGTTTCCCGAGTGCAGTGGGACCCTTATAAATAGGGAAGGGACTCCCAAGGTAGAGTTAGTAAGAATATACATCCCAGGCTAAGTTAAGTAACCATTTATTGACCAACCCTGAGGGAAGGAAGAACATGTGGGTAAGGTATGGGCCAACTGCTGCACCTAGGATTCAAACTTAGGTGTGCAAATGCATGGTCGGTAAAGCTAACCACTACACAATTGAGGCCCACTTAATTGTAAATTCATAAGTTTGTTTTACATTGTTTTGCCTTCCTGTTATGCAGTCATTTCTACACTGCTGATACGGCTCTGCTTTTTGTCCCACATAAACTCTGATGATCAGTATGCTGTTTCGTGTCTAGACTTTTCACTTATAGGAGATATCAAAACTAATATCTTACCTTTATTTTTGAAAAAATACTGTGGTGTACCACCGCTATTGTTCACTAGTACATGATAAATTTGCCATTAAATAGCTCTCATACATATCTGGTACAACTTTATCTGTGGCAGGTTCTACATCATTATGAATTTCTAAATCATGATTCATTTTGCTCTGGAAGAATCGCTTTTCCCTGAAACTACTGTCTTTGTCATGCATTTTTCTAAGAGCAATTCACATACCATTCACAAACCAGAAAGTTAGTGGATGCAGTTATCCACATCAAAAATCACAATATTTTTCTATACATGTCCTACATTTTCAGGTTGATATCTATACAACAGAGTAAAACAAAACAAAAACAAAAAAAAGAAAAGAAATAAAGACATAGCTGGTTCCACAAAAGTGCTTTAAGGTAAGAGGAATTTTGATAACCATTCATATCCTTCACATGAAGTTTCAGGCATGTCGCAACTTAGTTATAATAAGAGAGCAATCACTGAAAAGAGGTAACTGCTTATTGCATTACTCTTTAGAACCTTGTACTAAGCAGGCATCTCACAAATGGACAAAGCCAGAATTTTTAGTTATGTTCTTCCTGTCCTTAATGAGAAACCTTTCATATGTTAACAAAAATCTAAATTCTCTGCACCTTACAGTGCTGTATGCTTGGAAGAATGATGCACTTCCATAAAACCATTCTTGAGTGTATGTATGTAGAGTACAAATATTCTAAAACATAACATGTGTTAGTAAAAATTTCTTATCATATGCAAGCAGCAAACACTAGCATCAACTGACAGGATCATTCTTAAATGATTGCAACAAAAACTGCTAACATGCACTAACAAGGTTCCATCAAGGTAAAAACTGCAACAGGTCATTCACATTTATTGAAGTTTTCAAAAGCCATATATAAAATAGCAAATATCTAACCCTTATTTTACAGTTTCCAATGATATATCTACACTGCCTAGGGCCATGATTGTTCCTTAGAAATGAAGGAGAGATGGTGTGCAAGAAAGAACTTAACAACTCAAGAAAGCTTAACCCTAAAACACTCATGTATTTCTCCAGAAGGAAAATTTTAATGTAGCGAAAATCAAATATAACTTCACTGCCTCACTTTAAAGTGATAACTCAAGACTGAATCAGCATATCAGTGGTTTGTTTTAACGTCATAAAGATAATCCTCTGTTAGTAGAACCATGAGTGTCTTAGGATGATATACCAACAACTCGTTGCAGTTCAACACTACATTACATCATTTATCACAAATCACTACAGTATTACATTTACAGTACCCGCATTCAGTCATTCGTGAAGTATGCTTTTTCAAAATTTTCTCAACAACATCCCTCACAAAGTATACCAACACATCATACATGGCCAGTATCATAACTGGCTTTCAGAGGACAGCACTACCTTGCCCTAATTCTCTATAAAATAATGAATCTTATCATTTAAAAAGTAACATTTGCAATCTGTCTAAAATGTTACGCACTCATTTACATCACTGTATCTCAGCTGATTTTTAGATACAGTCCAATGCTATTCTTACTTCTACTCTCATACAATAACTTTTTTTTCGTTTTTAAAGCATACAGTGCACCTAATGAAGTGGAAAATATTGGTAATTCAGTACAACACAAAGAAAGCAAGAAGACATTTTCTAAGAGGGTAACAATCTAGATTAGCCTTAAAAAAAAAAAAAATAATTTTCACTAAAAGTGAATCTGTCATGTTGCTGGTATGCTATCACTTCCTTCTTAGCAGTGGATGACAATGGATGTACATGAAATGCATTTGTGCGCTTTTGTATGACTTAGATGACATAACGAAGACTAAATGACACTTAACATTAGTTTGATACATCTTTGTGATTACTACATATGTGTGCAAATGGAGCAAAGTTGCACTGCAGACACAAACGAGCTGCTAAGTAAAGGAAAATAATAATGATATAATAATGGCATATCATTTTAGTATGTTCATCTGCTTCTACATAACTAGAATGCAGATTCACAATAGTCTCATTTTTATGCCAATTTCACTGGTTAACAGAAATAAATCAAGAAACAACTGGATGAAGCAAGTCATATGAATATGTTTGATTTTAGTTAAAGTATCTTTTCTCAAGATGACTACAATGTTGTGGATTTATAAAAACGGAAATAAAGCACTGTAGATCCAAGTATACAACTTACGAAATGAGCTGGAAATAAGCATAAACATGTCTGTGGCTGCAGATTCACAGTTACAGAGATAAAGACACATTTGATAGGCCTAAAAGGGTCCATTTATTGAGATCGATATGACAACAATGTATTTTCTTGAGTTTTCAGAAGTGATGTACAAAACAGGGTGGAATGGGCAATGAGCATCCTGAGAATCCTCAGATACAATACTAAACTTTCTAATTGTGATGAAAATTGTGAAAGTGTTCAATTTGCCAAAATGTCTGGGAAATTATGCATACAAGGAGCACTAAATTAGTTATCTTTTACTATTCAAAGTCTCTTTCCATTCCTATGAATTTCATGTATTCCTTTCCCAGACTTCACAGCAGGGTAGCACATGCAGAAGCATCATTAAGCATTTCAACTACTGACCTCAAGTATCCAAAATTTAACAACAGTACATGATATAGTTACAAAGGAAATCTGTAGGTTGGTTTGGCTATGACACTGCTGAAGCAGCTGCCACTTGCTTATCATAAGCAATTAAAATACAAAACAAGAATGAGTATTGTCACAGCACGTACGTTAAAACCTCTCTATCATGTCATGATTGTTTTTGGGTAAACATTATAAGGAGAAGACCATTATTAGAAAATGCTTTTGGATAAACATTATAAAGAAAACTGTGTTGGTTATTAGAAAACTAAAGTCGTGAAGAGTTTATCAAATGTTGCCTTCATTCAATTTATGTCAAAATCAGCAAAAAAATAGAATGGAATGTTTAGCAAAAATGTTATATATCTTTATAGGCCATCAAGAATAGCTGTTTTCATCATCATTCATTAATAATAGATGTTTTGGATACTTTCAAGTAATAGAGACTATGATTTTCATTTGAGATATGTAAAATATTTACTTTGATCTACCTATAAATATAAGTAATAGCTGGTGCATTTTAACCATTCTAGAGATCTATGGTACTTTTTCTTATTTTATTTAATTGAAATTAGCATTGTAATTTGAAATTTTCAACAGAATCTTTTTGACGATATGCAAAATACTAAACGTCTGGTAAAAACATATTTATAGAGAAGTTTTAGTTTACAACAGAGAAATTAAACGAAGGTGGCAAGAAGTGATAAAGGTAGGCAGAACTACTATATAACTCATGTATGCAAAAATGTTTTAAATCTTTGAAGCACAGTTTGTGATTTCAGAGCAAGTGACACACAACCAAGTGAACTGCAAAGTGAGTGATTGTGCACAAAGAATAATAGAAGTCAATGGGAGATAAAGGATATTCCCTTAATTCTCCCATGGCAGTGCTCCATGGGCAACTGAGGCCAACTGTTCTATCTAACTGTAGAAAATTTTAGTAATATTTCTAATTTCAGTAATTTATATCATATTCATATGTATATACCATTGTAAAACTACAGCATCTAGAAAAATTGTGTAACTGGGAAGACTAGTGAAACCTCATACTGAATATCTGAAGCCCCTTATCAAACAGAGTGGAGCACTTCGAATTCTCTCATGAAAGTATTAATGATTTGGTCTACAATTTCTTTTCTAATTCTATAAATCTACAACCATTAAATTCTAAATATAACACAAAAATACAAATGCTATACATAGTTAGTGTAATTTGTGGAGATAAATTACTTTGGCAATGGGTTGTGAGCCTTGAATGTTAAACAGTAGAAAACACAAATAACTCTATGGCTAATAGGTCACAATCTCTTCCAGTGAGTAATGCCTTAGAGCTAGAAGTTACACATATACCCCAAAAAATGTATTGGAATTAACATATTTTCATTTGTAAAAGTCATAAACTTGCTGGGAACATACCATAACTCAGCTAAAAGTTAGGAACCAGTCAGAGACACATGAATCAAAAGTTAGTTAAGAACCAGTCAGAGAGAGATGAGTCAAAAGTTAGTTTAGAACTAGTCAGAGAGAGAGAGAGATGGGTCAAAAGTTAGTTAAGAACCAGTCTGAGCAAGATGAGTCTAAGGTAAGAACCAGTCAGAGAAAGAGATAAGTCAAAAGTTAGTTAAGAACCTGGAAGAGAGAGAGATAAGTCAAAAGTTAGTTAATATCCAGCCAGAGAGAGAGATGAGTCAAAAGTTAGTTACAAACCAGTCAGAGAGGGATGAGTCTAAGTTAAGAACTAGTCAGAAAAAGATGAGTCAAAAGATAGTTAAGAACCAGTCAGAGAGACACGAGTCAAAAGTTAGTTAAGAACCAGTCAGAGAGGGAAGAGTCTACAGTTATTCAAGAACCACTAAGAAAGAGACGAGTTTAAAGTTAATTAAGAACCAGTCAGAGAGACATGAGTCAACAGTTAGTTTAGAACCACTCAGAGAGGGAAGAGTCTACAGTTATTTAAGAATCACTAAGAGAGAGATGAGTCTAAAGTTAATTAAGAACTAGTCATAGAGACATGAGTCATATGTTAGTTAAGATCCAGTCCAAGAGAGATGAGTCCAAAGCTAGTCATAGAACAGTCAGAGAGATGAATCAAAAGTTTAAGAACCAGTCAGAAGGATATGATATCAAAAGTTAGTTAAGAACCAGTCAGAGAGAGAGGAGTCAAAAGTTAGTTAAGAAGCAGTCAGAGAGACATGAGTCAAAAGTCACTTAAGAACCAGAGAGAGATATTGAGACAAAAGTTAGTTAAGAATCAGTCAGGGAAAGATGAGTCAAATGTTAGTTACAAACCAATCAGTGAGGGTCAAAAGTTAATGGAATATAAATATTTCTAACTCCAGGGTTATAGACAACCCTGTGTTAGTTCTACGATGTATGGGATACTTCAAATCCCATTTGACTATGTCATCTGTTTGCTTTGAATATTGATCTGGTAGCAGGATCATATAAAATATTCACCACTTGTAATCTATATGTTCATTTAATTGTAGATGATTCAAACATAATTAATTATAGTTCATACTCAACTTGTACTTTCAGACCTAAGAATGTTTATGCATATCATTTTCAGTGCTAGGCATTTATGCAGTTAAAATATATTACCATTAATATTTTCAAAGCATTTATGCTGTTAAAATACAGTAACATTAACATTTTCCATGTTATTTTGATTTCACATTTCAGCATTTATGTAATAAATATGTAAAACCATTAACACTTTCCAAGTTATTTTGATTTCAAAACTTTAGGAGTGAATATAAAGAACCAAAACTTCATAAACATCATATGTCAAAAGAAGTTAGAATATACGATTATCAGCATTTTACATGTAACTCCTTTTGCATCTGCAGAAAAAATGTAATAAAAATTCCTCTTAAAGAACCTCTTATACCTTTATGGAACATGAAGTCTTTTTCAACCAGTCTTACCTATGATTAATACATCCACTTCTTTGCCCATACTATATACAAACAAAACATTACTGAAGGTTCAAATCCTAAGAGCAACATCAATTTATGAGTTTTTATGGTATTTCATACACTTACTCTAAAAAGAAGGTTCTAAATCTTAAGAATTGATATATCTAATAAGGTTACAGAAGTGGACATTTAAAAGGTAAAATGTATTCTATATATGATTCTGAGTGAAACCTGAGGGCCAATGAAAGAGGTGGTGAATGAACCAGAAACTATCCACTTACTTAAAATAGAATTTATTTTGGATAGGCTGTAAACTTAAAGCCTTGTTAACAAAATCAGTTTCTCTTACTGTACATTGCCCATGGAAAAAGTCTTCTGTATAATTTGAGTATGAAGTAGGCATCATCATAATATCTACCATATCCATTACTAAAAGAATACCAATAACATACTAAGATTTCACAAAATCTTTCCGTTTTGCAGATCATGTAACTTTACTATTCCTGTGCTCATTGTTATCAGAGTATACTACTTAATGTAAAATTATAGTCTTAGTTTAATTTCTGGCTCTAAGGTACAAATGTGAGCATTCATTTATCATAACTGATTTTCACCACTGAATGGTAATCCAAATTGGGGTGATTATGGTGATCTGACCTATTCACAGCCTATCTAGAGTTATTTGCAAAATTCAAGCTCTATCAATGGACTGTGTTGTACTTACTGATGGTCAGCTACAGTGGCTACAGTATCCCACTCAAAAACAATCACCAGACAGCAGCTGGTTAAATGCAATAAACATGTTCACTGAAGTTACATCATCAATCAATCTAATCACTAAAATCTTAAAAAAGTACAAAGCTTTAA
>JAYMFT010000020.1:414310-434094 GCA_038088735.1 Panulirus argus | reverse complement strand
CAACCAGGATTCGAACCTATGCGCTCGACCCTGGGCGGCCCGTGAATGCGTCACGGTCAGGAACGCTAACCACTACAGTGCTCATTACAGGAAAATCTAGAGTTATGAATATTGAGCTGTGTGAGTTAAGTGTTGTCAAGTGCTATGCACGATAAGGAAAGATTGTGTGTTTGTGGAAAGAATGCCAGCAATCTACATGTGGATGAGGTAGAAAGAAAGACAGCTCCCTGGATCAAGGCAGTGCAACGTGACAACCTGTGAAGTGATTGGCTCACTATGCAGCCATCACTAACCTTCCCAATACCCAGACGGGTAGTACTGGTAATATACCTCCCTGGTTGCTGGCTGCCCATCAAATGCAACCAAATCATACATTTGTATCTTTTTGAATTATTTTGCGTGATGACTTTGCTATCACATTCATGAAGTATGTGTTCTCTATCAGTATCAAGACACAGGTATATGTCAAAAGCAAGATGATAATCTCTTTAAGTAAACGTAAAAAGAGAGCAGAAGTAAGGAAGCTTATATATAATATGAAGTAGAAAAAAAAAAATGAATAGAAAAGCACCAATATCTATTGATTATTAATGAGAAGGTTATGTGTGGTATATCACTTGTTCCTAAGATCAACATAGCTTCATCCTCATGAGATGAGACTTGCTGACTAACCTCAGAGGGAAATATAGAAATGTGAAGAGGAAATTCAGTTAAAGGAGGGAACTGATTTGGATAACTCTGCCACAGTCTAATGTTATGGATTCCTTTGAACTGAGAAGTTCCTGACCAGACTGTACTCTCTTTCGTCAAGGGACAACGATACAGCCTCATCAAATGACTCTTTAACCCTCAAAAAAGTCAATTACATTAAAAACTAAGGCTGATGATGATGCCCTAATCAAGCATAAAAACAAAGAAAAAGACAGTAATTCATGTAATTTAAATTCACTGCTTCATGAAAATCTAAGAATGGAAGTAACATGACCTGGTAAAGAAATTAAAATACAAATTATCTCACACTGACCCTGGGAAGTCCTGGGGAGGAGCAAGCACTGTCCACCTCTACACTGATAGAGTTGATATCCATGGCAGAAGTATTATGTTGAGTCGTAGAGTGGCGCCTCATAATGCTTGCTACACTAGCATTGAGACGTTTCTCATCCAAGCTAAAACATATAACATTTATGACAAATTCTAATTAAATGAGATAATGCTGATAGCCCTTACAGATAAAAAAGGAACATATAACATTTATTAATCTATACAGAAAATTCCAATAGATGACACTGATAATGTTTTTTTCCTTCAGTTTACAACAATATTGGAAATTGCATACATCTCACAAAGCCTCATGGTTAAGATAAAAATCAGTAACAACCACTATGAAATGTTCATGCAGAAAACGTAAGAATTCTGATGCTATACAGCTGGAAATTATATTGCATAGTTCATTCAAAATAAGTCAAGGCTACTTTATCAAAGAAAAACTGAAGATCACAATATCATATTACAGCTGCAGTCACTTTCTATACCAACAAATTTCATGAAATGAAAGTAAAATTACTTGGTGCCAGTGAGAAGATCCAGAACTTTGGCATTATCAAACAGAAGTTCCTCAGGTAAGTTGCTGTGGGCCAAGCTTGAGTCATAGTGAGACAACAATTCTGGCAGAAGATGTGGGGCTCTGTCTGACCTGCAGGAGAGATACATATCAAGTCAGAAATTCTTCTGATTACAAAAGACATAATTACTTTTTAACAAACTTTTATGATCTTAAGATGCAAAAGCAATCTGCAATTTTTTTTCTCTTGTCTCTCCTACCATAACGAGGTAACATTAATAACAGATGAGTGAGCCTTTGAGTAGAAATCCTTGCTTTACTCCTTCCTCTGTTCCTAATTTAAGAGAGTAATAATACGGAAGGGGAAGAATTTTAGTCCCCTGCTCCCATTGCTCTTAGTCACCTTCCACAACATGAACAAAATATATGGTCAGTATTCTTTCTACAATAAGTAGATTAGGTAGAAGTAGTTGGCTGGAACATTAGCTAAAAGCCTCTAAAATGCTGCACTAGAGTTGCCCTCTGTCAGAGGCCTGTTAAGGGTGAGGCTAAGAAGCAGCACTGGAGTTCAAGAGTTATGGTGACTCTTTTGCCGTGGCCAGCCCCTTAATGGAGTTCCCAAACGGAATAGGCATCAGAGATACAGATAGATAGATAGCTATTCTTTTTCCCCTAGGGACAATATAGTTACCAAATATGTTTACCTGACATTCATAAGAGATGGAACAATATATAATTATGACTGGAGCATCACAGTACAAGTGCATCTCTCCACACTCTAAATGTATGATAAAAGGGTTGGACTCCGCAAACAGGCAAAGTTGATTTTATACATTTAGTAGACTCATGGTTATCTGAATTTTTTTTTTCATACATATTCGCCTTTTTCCGCGTTAGCGAGGTAGCGTTAAGAACAGAGGACTGAGCCTTAGAGAAAAAAAAAATACTCACTTGGCCCCCTTCTCTGTTCCTTCTTCTGGAAACGTGAAAACAGGAGGGGAGGATTTCCAGCCCCCCGCTCCCTCCCCTATTAGTCGCCTTTTACGACACGCAGGGAATATGACCCCTGTTCTGGACACAACAGAATTCATAACAACAGGCCGATTCTTCCCATGTGTTATTCAACATTTCCAGCATGATTTGTGTGAAAGTTGTAGCAATTTTGTTCTTCAGGTCATCAAAGTCCTTAGGTCATTATTTTTCACAAATCCCCACACAATAAAATTATGTAGCTTTAACTCCAGTGAATTTGGAGGCCAAGCAATGGGCCCACCATGACCACACCAGTTATAAATGAATATGTCAGTCAAAAAATGAAAGACTTCAAACAACTGGTGTGATGGGGCTCAATCTTGCTCGAAACAACCATATTTAGGTTTTCCTGTTGCAGGTGTGGTATCAGAAACTGTTAAGACATGTCAAGATATGGTTCCAAAGCACTGTCTCTTCAGCAAGGAAAAAGGGCCCATACACCAAGTTCTGAATCACTCCAAACTACATGTTAACCTTGGGACTTACCCTTTCAAGTTCATAGGTAACTTAAGGTTTGTTAGTGCCCATAAAACAGTGTTAAGGATATTCACCCTATCAGAAATGTGGAACGTCACCTCATCTGTGAAAAGACATCTCTTTAAAATATTCACGTCCAATTCCATTCACACACACATGAAGCTTGCAAATGTCAATCATGCTTAGTGATCATGTTTGCATAATGCTTGAAGATGCTTCATGTAATACAGAAGTCACTTGCCAACTACTGGGGTTATGTTTCCAGAAGACCCTGCAGTTGACAAAACAGTGGTTGGGAAGGTACAAGGCCTATGGGAAATGGGGGGTTAGGGGGATTGCCCCTTAAGAAACATACCTTAAGTCATCTAATGAACACTTCAAGGTTAAGAATATGCATGTTATACCTAAAAAAACATGTTCATTCTTTAAAGTACAAAATAGTGATGTACAAACCTTTTATATCATACTTAATCGCCATTTCTCACATTAGTGAGGTAGCGTCAGAAATAGATGAAGGAAGGCCAGACCCACTCACATCCATTCTCTAGTTGTCATGATTAATGCACTGAAGCCACAGCTCCCTATCCACAACCAGGCCCCACAGACCTTTCCATGGTCTACCCCGGATGCTTCACGTGTCCTGGTTCAATCCAATGCCAGCATGGCAACTCCAGTATGCCACATTGTTCCATTCAACACTTTCCCATGCATGCCTTTTGCCCTCCCATATGTTCAGGCCCCGATCGCTCAAAATCATTTTTAATTCATCCTTCCATCTCCAACTTGATCTCCCCATTCTCCCTGTTCCCTCCACTTCTGATACATATATCCTCTTTGTCAATCTTTCCAAACTCATTCTCTCCACATGTCCAAACCATTTCAGCACATCCTCTTCAGCTTTCTCAAGTACACTTATTTCACTTCCACAAATCTCTCTTACCTTTTCATTACTTACTCGATCAAACCACCTCATGCCACATACTGTCCTTAAAAATTTCATTTCCAATATGTCCACCCTCCTCCTCACAGCCATATCTACAGCCCTTGCTTTGCATCCATATAATATTACTGGGACTATTACTGATTCAAAACATACCCATTCCTGCCCTCCCAGATAATGTTCTCTCTTTCCACACATTCTTCGGCACTCTCAGAACCTTTGTACCCTTACCACCATATGACTCAGTTTTGCTTTCATGGTTCCATTTGTTGCCATGTCCACTCCCAGGTATCTAGAACACTTCACTTCCTCCAAGTTTTCTCCGTTCAAACTTACACCCCAACTAACATGTCCATCAACTCTGCTACACCTAATAATATTGCTTTTATTCACATTTACTCTCAATTTCCTCCTTTCACACACTCTTCCAAACTCAGTCACCAACTTCTGCACTTTTTCACTCAAATCTACCACCAGAGATGTATCATTAGCAAACAACAACTGACTCTCTTCCCAGAGCCTCTCATCACCCACAGTCTGTAGTCACTCCTCTCTCCAAGAGTCTTACATTTACATCCCTCACCATCCCATCTATAAACAAATTAAACAACCATGGTGACATCACACACCCCTGATGCAGACCTGCTTTAACTTGGAACCATTCACACTTCTCTCTTCCTACTCGTACACATGCTTTACACCCTTGATAAAAACTTCTCATTGCTTCTAACAGTTTTCCTCCCACACTGTATATTCTCAAGACCTTCCACAAGGCATCTCTATCAACCCTATCATATGCCCTGTCCAGATCCATAAATGCCACACACAAATCCATCTGCTTTAAGCATTTCCCACACACATTCCTTAAAGCAAACACCTGATCCATACATCCTCTGTGACTTCTGAAACCACACAGCTCCTCCCCAATCTGATGCTCTGACATACTCTCACCCTCTTAATCAATACCCTCCCATACAATTATCAGGTATACTCAACAAACTTATATCTCTGTAGTTTGAACACTCAACTCTATCCCCCTTGCCTTTGTATAATGGCATTATACATGCATTCTGCCAATCCTCAGGCACTTCACCATGATCACTAAAAACACTGAAAATCCTTAACAACCAATTAACAATACAGTCTTCTGCTTTCTTACCAAATTTAACTGCAATACCATCCACTCCAGCTGCCTTGCTACATTTCATCTTACTTTAGACTTTCACAACTTCTTTCTTCAACAAACCACTCTCCATGACTCACTTTGCAATACCAACCCAACACAAACACCATACATCAGCCACTCTATCATTAAACATATTCACAATACCACCCCATCTCCTACTCACTTCATCAATACCTGTTATTACTTCCACTTTTGCCCCCTTCACCGATGTTCTCTTACTTTTAGAACATTATTTACCTCCTTCCAAAACATCTTATTCTCCCTAAAGTTTACTGATACCTGCTCACCCAAACTCTCATTTGCCCTCTTTTTCAACCCCTGCAGCTTGACTTCCTGCCAGTTTCTCTTATACATCTCCCAATCATTTGCATTCCTTCCCTGCAAGTACTGCCAAAATACCTCTATCTTTTCTTTTACTAGCAACTTTATTTCTTCATCCCACCACTCACTAACCTTTCTAAACTGCCCACCTCCCACCTTTTGCATGCCACATGCAACTCTTGTACATGCTAGCCCTGCTTCCCTAAATACCTCCCATTCCTCACCCACTGCCCTTGCTTCATTCAATCTCACCTTTTGCCATTCTATCCTCAATATCTCCTGACATTTCTTCACACAAGTCTCTTTTCCAAGCTCACTTGCTCTCACCACTTTCTTCTCAACGACAGTAATACCTCTTTTCGGAAAACCTCTACAAATCTTCACCCTCACCTCCACAACATAGTAATCAATCATCCCACCAGCTGCCCCTCTCAGTATATTTACATCCAAAAAATCTCCTTTACATGCCTATCAATTAATATGTAATTCAATAATGCTTGCTGACAATCTCTCCTATTCATATATATATACTTGTGTATGTCCCTGTTTTTAAATGAGATATTCCCAATCACCTGTCCTTTTTCTGCACAAAACTCCACAAGCTGTTCAACATTTCCCTTCATAACACTGAATAACCCATGTGCACCAATTATACTCTCAACAGCCACATTAATCACCTTCATATCTAAACCACCCATTACTAATATCCAGTCTCTTACATCAAAACTGCTAACACATTCACTCAACTAATCCCAAAACACTTGCCTCTCATGATCTTTCTTCTCATGACCAGTGCATAAACACAAAAAATCATTCATCTCTTGCCATCCACTTTCATTTTTTACCTACATATAACTAGAATTTACTTCCTTAGACTCTATCACATACTCCAAAATTTCCTACTTCAGGAGTAGAACAACTCCTTCCTTAGCTCTTGTCTTTTCACCAATACCTGACTTTACCTTTAAGACATTACTGAACCATTCTTCCTCTATATGCTTGAGCTTCATTTCACATTGAGCCACAACATCCAGGTTTCTTTCCTCAAACATAGCACCTATCTCTCCTCTCCTCTCATCTTGGTTACATCCACACACACTTAGACAACCCAGCCTGAGCCTTCAAGAAGAATAAGAACACCCTGTCTGACTCCTTCTGCTCCATTTAGAAAATGAAATACAAAAAGGGGGCAGTTTCCAGCCCCCTACTGCCACCCCCTTTAGTCAACCTTTACACCACACAAGGAATATGAATGTAGAATTCTTTCTCCCCTAACCCAAACTGTGAAGTACCAATTGAACGACAGAATGTCATCCATGGTGCTGCATCTCTGTAATCTTACAAAGCAGCCAGCCAGATTATGCTGCACATGACATTCACCCTAGCAACACTGCCTAGTTTTGAAACTCTTCCAGCTTCTCTCAAGCAGTCTTGGTCTGCTGAGCTGGGTTACAAGCAACCCAATGCAAGGAAAAATTTTGGTAGAGCCATGGAAAACTGTGGATACAAAAAACTTGGTGTCATAGTTGAAAAAATGATTTACATGATTCTGAATGTGTATACTCTAAACCTTGGTTGGCAAGGGACCTCTATTTGTTTGCATTTTCAAGAACCTGCGAAAGATGTGTTAACGTGTCATATATGGCATACCCACCTCACTGCAGCAGCAAAAATGGCTTCTTACTTAGGCTAACATGTACAACGACCAGCACGTGTTTCCGTGATAGACCCCATTTCTTCAGATGAGTGCTACCACTGCATTATGGACTCATATTTAGCTTTTTGAATACCTTATACACAGCAAAACTCATGCTTCATTGCTGTCACACTCTCAAACTTAGTAAGCCACAAGAGAAATTGCTTCCCATACATCTGGTAGCAGTTGGCACTCATATGTCTTTTAGCAGAATAGCTGTGCATGCATATGGCAAACCCCTCCCCCAATTTTAAGACCATACATGCAATGCGACAGATGAACACAGTACCACTTCTTGCTACATTCTCACAGCATTCTTATCTTAACCACATCCAAACGGATCGTCTTGTACATGGAAAAAGACCTACCTGCCATAAGCAAAACGACGATCTTTGTCATGATCCCCAAAGGTGTCCCATAGACGGAGGGAAACACTCACACCATCAACTACCACACATGATCGCTCCAAAACCTGAAATTCAAAAGTACATCAACTGAGTATAATGCATTTGAGAAGACTCAAAAAAATATCAATAGAAAAATGAGATATCTAATCAAACAGTAACTCTGGCAGGGACATACAACTGCAGTTTTAGAAATGTTCTGTGATACAGTAACATTCAACTCATTTCTGGTGAATCAGAGGGTGAATCTGATGTACACTTATTAGCTACTTTATACACTAAAGGGCAAATTAATGATTATGTTATCATCTTTTTACACTCGTTTGCCATTTCCCTCATTACTATGATAGTGCCAAGAACAAAGAAATGGCCTCATTCACTTACATCTGCACTGTAGTTGTCATGTATAAGCACTAAAAAAAAAGCCCCTGTGCCACAACCAAGCCCCACAGACCTTTCTGTGATTTCCCCCAATGCTTCATATGCATAGGTTCACCCCACTTACAACATGTTTGTTGTCCCCTATATATCACATTGTTACAATCTGTTCTATCCCCTGCATGTGTTGCACCCTCCTTTTGTTAAGGCCCTGAACCTTCAAATCATCTTTCAATCTATCCTTCCACCTTCTCCTTGGTTTCCCCCCTTTTCTTACTCCCACTTGTTCTGAAATATATGCCCTCGTATTCATCTTTCCCTCACTCATCCTCTTCTTATGCCCAAACCAATTCAGCATACGCTCTTCAGCCCTCTGATACATACTTCTCTTACACAACACCTTTCTCTTACCCTGTCATTTCTATTCGATGATGATCAACCCTCCTTATACCATATGTCCTTCAACATTTCATTTCCAATAACTTCACTCTGTTCTCTATATTTTTGTCTAAGATCACCACATTGCATCTATACAGCACTGACATGACTACTATACCATCAGACAGACCTATCTTTGCCCTTACAGATGATGAACTCTCTTTCCACACATTCCTGACTGCACTCAAGTCCTCCCCCCTTCACCCAACCTATGTTTTACTTCAGTTCCCATGATTCCATGAGCTAGCATACCCACCCCCAGGCCAAAGAATGGACATGGAATGAGTCACAGGGGTCAAGAATCCAGGCTGTGGAAATGAGCTGTTTGAGAAGAACATGTGGTGTGACTAGATGGAATGAAGAAAGAAATGAGGGGGGGTGTATGAGAGATTTGGTATGGCAGGGAATGCAAAAGGAATGAATTGTGGAGTGGCAGAGTGGGTGAAACATAATACTTTCAGGTAATTTGGACATGTGGAAAGAATGCAGAATAGGGAATTTACAAGGGGAGTGTATGATAGTACAATTAAAGGTGTTGGTGTAAAAGAAAGACCACCTGTGACATGGGGAAATAGAGTGGAAGAGTACTGAGTGGACAGAAATGGTGTAAAAATGTGTTGAATGGTATATGCAATGGAGGCATGAAAAGACAGGGATACGTGAAGACTCTTTTGTTGTGGCTACCCCCTTAATGGCAGTTCCTAGGGGGACAGCATCAGAAATATAGATATTATCCAACTCTCATCCCGCATTCTCATGGTGACCTCGTTCATACACCGTGTTGCCCCACTCCATCATGACAATCCTTTTGAATACAGACAAACACCTGACGTGTGCTGAGACTTTTAGTTTTTGGACAATTTTGGAGCCTTGCTGCCTCTGGAAAAATTGCACTGGAGTAAAAGAGACAAGCAATTGAAGGTGATGGCTCTGAATGTAAATGGGGTGACTGGTGAGAGTAAAAGGCAGGACTGTTTGATGTCACCATGGCTTTTTTATATATATATGAATGAAGTGATAAGAAAGATGAAAGCAAAACTAGAAAAACAGGGTGCAGAGATGGAGTGTGGTGGTGAGATATAGTGGAGAGTGGCAATCCTGTTTGTGGATGATATTGCATTGTTTGCTGATAGCAAAGAGGAGTTCCAGAAGGTTGTAAATGTGTTTCATGATGAGTGTAAGTATAGATGACTGGAGGTAAATGCAAGTAAAAGTAAAGTAATGGTGTTTGGAAGAAAACATAGTGAAAGTATAGATTTTGTAAAACCATATAGAATGAAAGAAGGTGCACTAAACTGTGCTTTGGATAAGGGGGAAGAAAGACAGAAAGAGGTGAGAGAATATAAGTATTTAGGAGCAGTCTTGGGTAAGTTTGGTGATCTGGAAGGAGATAAGGGAGAGAGAAGTACAGGGTAGAAGAGTTATTGGGTCCCTTAACAGAATAATGAAGAGTAAAGGTGACATATGCAGCTGAAACATGGACATGGAATGAGTCACAGAGGTCAAGAACCCAGGCTGTGGAAATGAGCTATTTGAGAAGAGCATGTGGTGTGACTAAATGGAATGAAGGAAGAAATGAAGGGGTATATGAGAGATGTGGTATGGCAGAGAATGCAAAGAGAATGAAATGTGGAGTTGTAGAGTGGGTGAAGCATAATACTTTGAGGTGGTTTGGGTATGTGGAAAGAATGCAAGACTATGTTTGAGCTTAATTACAACAAAAACAATAAAACTACTATAATGATAAGAAAAAATACTGAAGACGTTCAAATCACAAGTATAATATTTTCCAGAATACTCAGAATAGTTCAAACACTTTCTTAAAAATTTATTAAAGATTTTCCTTTTAATTTTTGACTTTTAAGATTAAACAAACCGCTGTTGTTAGTGACTAATGGGCCAATGGAATACCATTAATAGTACAACAGAATATCTCTACTGGGCCAAATAACCCACTGCTGTATATGTTAAAAAAAGGCCTGACACTGGCTGGAATGTCTCCTAACCTCCTTGTATATCCTGTACTGGTCGATGGCAAAGACTGTGGGCACGTGGGTATTGAGGAGCTGGGAGAGCGAGAACCTCTTGTTGCATGCACGCGCACAGATGAGCCTGGTCTTGCCCACGGCTGTGTCGCCCACAACCACACATTTCACCAACTCCTGATGCGGTTGTTCACTATCCATGATCGATACCCATTATCCTTGGCATGCCTGCAACAACCATGATAACATTACAGCTGTCAGTCTGGCTTGTAATTATAGGTCAAACAAAAAACACCGTTTTACTTCTAGAGATCTATTTGCCTGTACGTACACTTACAAAATATTCCTTTGATAGTGTAGGTGAAAGAAACACAACTAAGGCAAGTGGAGGTAAGTCGCCATCATTTGTTTGGTACTACAATCATAAACATAAGACAAAATAGTAAGGTGACAAGTGGACCTTAGTGATCCCAAGGAGCCTGTGAGTCATTGTCCCAATAGACACAGGGGAATGGCACTAATATAAGGCAACACAGGCTGTACATATACAGAGTATCTAAGAGCATTCAAGTACAAGACATAACAAACTAAAGACTGATGCTGATAACAATACACACAACATTCAAGTTATGTTATATAAAAGGCCAACAATAAACAAAATGTAGTTGCACTGTTGGTGACAAAAAGGTTCAGGATACAACAGATACAGGATAGTAACTTATAATTCATCATCAACCACAAGCATAACATCCCATTCATCATCATCATCACCTTCAAAACCTGCCACTCACCAAAACCACCAGCCATAAGTTAACACTGATCACCATCACCAGCCACAACCTTCCATACAGCATGATCACCAGCCACAACCTTCCATACATCATGATCACCAGCCACATCCTTCCATACATCATGATCACCAGCCACATCCAACCATACACCATGATTACCAGCCACGTCCAACCATACTTCATGATCAACTGCCACAACCTTCCATACTTCATGATCACCTGCCACATCTGACCATACATCATGATCACCAACCACATCCTACCATACATCATGATCACCAGCCACAACCTTCCATACATCATGATCACCAGCCACAACCTTCTATACATCATGATCACCAGCCAAAAACTTCCATATATCATGATCACCAGCCACATCCTACCATACATCATAATCATCAGCCACAACATTCCATACATGATGATCACCAACCACATCCAAACATACATCATGATCACCAACTACAACTTTCCATACATCATGATCACCAGCAACACCCTTCCATACATCATGATCACCAGTTACAACCTTCCATACATCATGATCACCAGCCTTAACCTTCCATTCATCACAATCACCAGCCACAACCATCCATACATTATGATCACCAAAACTTTCCATAAATCATGATCACCAACCACAACCTTCCATACATGATCACCAGCCACAAACTTCCATACACCATGATCATCAGCCACATCTTACCATACATCATGATCACCAGCCACATCCTACCATACATCATGATCACCAGCCACAACCTTCCATACATAATGATGATCACCAGCCACAACCTTCCATACATTATGATCAGCCACAACCTTTCATACATCATGATCACCAGCCACAACCTTCCATACATCATGATTATCAGCCACAACCTTCCATACATCACCATCAGCAGCCAAAACTTTCCATAAATCATAATCACAAGCCACAACCTTCCATACATCATGATCACCAGCCACATCCTACCATACACCATAATCACCAGCCACAACCTTCCATATATCATAATCACCAGCCACAACCTTCCATATATCATGATCACCAGCCACAACCTTCCATATATCACGATCATCAACCAGCCACAACTTTCCATACATCATGATCACAAGCCACAACTTTCCATACATCATGATCACCTGCCATATCCTTCCATACATCACGATCATCAACCACAACCTTCCATACATTATGATCACCATCCAAAACCTTCCATAAATCTCGATCACCAGCGGCAACCTTCCATACAACATCACCAGCCACAACCCACCATACATCATCACCAGCCACAACCTTCCATACATCATCACCAATCACAACCTTCCATGCATCATCACCACCCACAACCTTCCATACATCATGATCACCAGCCACAACCTTCCATACATTATGATCACCAGCAACAACCTTCCATACATCATCATCACCAGTCACAACCTACCATACATCATGATCACCAGCCAAAACCTTCTATATATCATGATCACCAGTTACAACACTCCATACATTATGATCACCTGCAACAACCTTCCATACACCATGATCACTAGCCACAACCTACCATACATCATTATCACCAACCACAACCATCCATACATCATGATCACCAGCCACAACCTTCCATATAGCATGATCACCAACCACATCCTACCATACATCATGATCACCAGCAAAACCTTTAATACATCATGATCACCAGCCATATCATACCATAAATCATGATCACTAGACACAACCTACCATACATCATGATCACCAGCCACAACCTTCCATACATAATGATCACTAACCATAACCATTTATTCATCATGATCACCAGCCACAACCTTCCATACATCACCAGCAACAACCTTCCATATATCATGATCACCAGTCACATCCTTCCATACATCATGGTCACCAGCCACAACCTTCCATACATCATGATTACCAGCCACATTCTACCATACATCATGATCACCAGCCAAAACCTTCCATACATCACCATCACCATCCACATCCTACCATACATCATGATCACCAGCCACATCCTACCTTACATCATGAACACCAGCCACACCATCCATACTTCGTGATCACCAGCCACAACCTACCATACAACATGATCTCCAGCCATAATCTTCCCTACAGCATGATTACCAGCTACATCCTACCATACATCATGATCACCAGCCATAACCATCCATACATCATGATCACCAGCCACAACCTTCCATACATCACCATCACCAGCCACAACCTTAAATACATCATTATCACCAGCCACAAACTTCTATATATAATGAGCACCAATCACATCCTACCATACATCATGATTACCAGCCACAACCTTCTATACATCATGATCTTCAGCCACATCCAACCATACATCATGATCACCAGCCACAACCTACCATACATCATGATCACAACCATAACCATCCATACATCATGATCACCAGCAAGAACCTTCCATACATCACCATCAACAGCCACATTCTACCACACATCATGATCACCAGCCACAACCTTCCATACGTCATCATCACCAGCCACAACCTTCTATATATCATGATCACCAGCCACAACCTACCATACATCATGATCACCAGCCACAACCTACCATACATCACGATCACCAGCCACAACCTTCCATATATCATGACCACCAACCACAACCTTCAATACATCATGATCACCAGCCACATCCTACCATACATCATGATCACCAGCCACAATCTTTCATATATCACCATCACTAGTCACATCCTACCATACATCATGATCACCAGCCAAAACCTTCCATACATCATGATCACCAGCCACAACCTACCATACATAATCATCATCAGCTATAACCTTCCATACATCATTACCAGCCACAACCAACCATACATCATGATCACCAGCCACAACCTTCCATACATCATGACCACCAGCCACAACCTTTAATACATCATGATCACCAACCACATCCAACCATACATCATGATCACCAGCCACAACCTTCCATATATCATGATCACCAGCCAAAACATTCTATACATCATGATCACCAGCCACAAACTTCCATATATCATGATCACCAGCCACAACCTACCATACATCACGATCACCAGCTACAACCTTCCATATATCATGATCACCAGCCAAAACTTTCCAAATATCATGATCACAAGCCACATTCTTCCATACATCACAATCACCAGCCACAACCTTCCATACATCACGATCACCAGCCGTAACCTTCCATACATCATGATCACCAGCCAAAACCTTCCATACATCAAGACACCATCCACAACCTTCAATACATCATGAGCACCAGCCATATCCTACAATACATCATGATCACCAGCTACAACCTTCTAAACATCATGATCACATGACAAAACCTTCCATAATCATGATCACCAGCCAAAACCCTCCATACATCATGATCACCAGCAACAACCTTCCGTATATCATGATCACCAGCCACAACCTACAACACATCATGATCACCAACCAAAACCTCCCATACATCATGATCACAAACCACATTCTACCATACATCATGATCACCAGCCACAACCTTCCATACATCATGATCACCAGCCATAACCTTGCCATACATCATGATCATCAGCCACAACATTTAATACATCATGATCACCAGCAACATTCTACCATACATCATGATCACCAGATACACCCTACCATACATCACGATCACAAGCCAAAAACTTTCATACATCATGATCACCAACCAAAACCTTCAACACATCATGATCACCTGCCAATTCCTACCATACATCATGATCGCCAGCCACAACCTTCCATACATCATGATCACCAGCCACAACCTTCCATACATCATGATCACCAGCCACAACCTTCCGTACATCATGATCACCAGCCACATCCTACCACACATCATGATCACCAGCCACATCCTACCAAACATCATTATCACCAGCCACAACCTACCATACATCATGATCACCAGCCACAACCTTCCATACACCATGATCACCAACCACATCCTACTATACATCATGACCACCCGCCACATCCTTCCATACATCATGATCACCAACCAAACCCTACCATACATCATAATCACCAGCCACATCTTTCCATACATCATGATCACCAGCCATATCCTACTATATATCGTGACAACCAGCCACAACCTTCCATACATCTTGATCACCAACCACATTCTACCTTACATCATAATCACTAGCCACAACCTTCAATACATCATGATCACCAACCACATCCTATCATACATAATGATCACTAGCCACAACCTTCTATACATCATGATCACCAGCCACATCCTACCACACGTCATGATCACCAGCCACAATCTTCCATACAACATCAAAAGCCACATCCTACCATACATCATGAATACCAGCCACAAACTTCTATACATCATGATCACCAGCCACAACCTTCTATACATCATGATCACCAGCCACAATCTTCCATACATCATGGTCACCACCCAAAACCTACCATACATCATGAGCACCAGCCAAAACCTTCCATACATCATAATCACCAACAACCTTCCTTACATCATGATCACAAGCTACATCCTACCATACATCATAATCACCAGCCACATCCTACCATACATCATTATCACCAGCCACAACCTACCATACATCATGATCACCAGCCACATCCTACCATACATCATGATCACCAGCTACATCCTGTCATACAACATGATCAACAACTATAACCAACCATATATCAGGATCACCAGCCACAACCTTCCATACATCACCATCACCAGCCACATCCTGACATACATCATGATCACCAGCCACAACCTTCTATAATCATGATCACCACCCATAACCTTCCATAATCATGATCACCAGCCACAACCTACCATACATCATTACCATCAGCCACAACCTTCCATACATCATGATCACAAGCCACAACCTTCCATACATCATGATCACCAGCCACATCCGACCATACATCATAATCACCAGCCACAACCTTCCATACATAAAAAATACCAGCCACATCCTGCAATACAGCATGATCACCAGCCACAACATTCCATAATCATGATCACCAACCATAACCTTCCATACATCATGATCACCAGCCACATGCCACCATACATCATTACCACCAGCCACAACCTTAAATACATCATGATCACCAGCCACAACCTTCCATACATCACAATCACCAGCCACAACCTTCCATACATCATGATCACCAGCCACATCCTGCCATAAATCATGATCACTAGCCACAACCTTCCATACACCATGATCACCAGCCACAACCTACCATACATCATCACCACCAGCCACAACCTTCCATACATCATGATCACCTGCCACAACCTTCCATACATCATGATCACCAGACACAACCTTCCATACATCATGATCACCAGCCACAACCTTCCATACATCATAATCACCACCCACTATCTTCCATACATCATAATCACCACCCACAACTTTCCATACATCATGTTCACCAGCCACAGCCTCCCATACATCATAATCATCTGCCACAACCTTCCATACATCATGATCACCAACCACAACCTTCCATACATCATAATCACCAGCCACAACCGTCCATACATCATGATCACCAGCCACATCCTACAATACATCATGATCACCAGCCATAACCTTCCATACATCATGATCACCATCCACAACCTTCCATACAGCATGATCACCAGCCACAACCTTCCATACATCATGATCACCAGCAACAACCTTCCATACATCATGATCACCAGCCATAACCTACCAAACATCATGATCAACCACAACCTTCCATACATCACCATCACCAGCCACATCTTACCATACATCATGATCACCAGCCACAACCTTCCATACATCTTGATCACCAGCCATAACCTTCCATATATCATGATCACCAGCCACAACCTACCATACATCATGACCACCAGCCACAACCTTCCATACATCATGATCACCAGCCACAACCTTCCATACATCATGATCACCAGCCACAACCTTCCATGCATCATGATCACCAGCCACTGCCTTCCATACATCATAATCACAAGCCACAACTTTCCATACATCATGATCACCAGCCACAACCCCCATACATCATAATCATCAGCCACAACCTTCCATACATCATGATCACCAACCATAACCTTCCATACATCATGATCAGCCACATCCTACCGTACATCATGATCACCAGCCACAACTTTCCATATATCATGATCACCAGCCACAATCTTCCGTACATCATGATCACTAGCCACAACCTACCGTACATCATGATCACCAGCCACAGCCTTCCATACATCATGATCACCAGCCTCATCCTACCATACATTATGATCACCAACCACAACCTTCCATAATCATGATCACCAGCCACAACCTTCCATACATGATAGTCACCAGCCACAACCTCCCATAAACATGATCACCAGCCACAACCTTCCATATATCATAATCACCAGTCACAACCTTTCAAACATCAAGATCAGCCACAACCTACCATACATCATGATCATCAGCCACAACCTTCCATACATCATGATCACCAGCCACATCCTACCATACATCCTGATAACCGGCCACATCTTACCATACATGATCACCAACCACGTCCTACCATGCATCATGATCACCAGCCACATCCTATCATACATCATGATCATCAGCTAAATCCTACCATACATCATGATCACCAGCCACATCCTACCATACATCATGATCACAAGCTACATTCTACCACACATCGTGATCACCAGCCATAACCATCCATACATCATGATTACCAGCCACAACCTTCCATACGTCACCATCACCAGCCACATCCTACCATACATCATGATCACCAGCCACAACCTTCCATACATTACGATCACCAGCCACAACCTTCCATGCATCATGATCACCAGCCACATCCTACCATGCATCATGATCACCAGCCACATCTTACCATACATCATGATCACCAGCCACAACCTTCCATACATCATAATCACCAGCCACAACCTTCCATATATCATAATCACCAACCACATCCTACCATACATCATGATCACCAGCCACAACCTTCCATACATCATGATCACCAGCCACATCCTACCATACATCATGTTCACAGGCACAGCCTTCCATAATCATGATAATGAGCCACAACCTTCCATACATGATAGTCACCAGCCAAAACCTTCCATAATCATGATTACCAGCCACAACCTTCCATAATCATGATCACCAGCCACAACCTTCCATACATCATAGTCACCAGCCACAACCTTTCAGACATCAAGATCAGCCACAAACTACCATACATCATGATCATCAGCCAAAACCTTCCAGACATCATGATCACCAGCCACATCCTACCATACATCCTGATAACCAGCCACATCCTACCATACATCATGATCACCAGCCACATCCTACCATGCATCATGATCACCAGCCACATCTTACCATACATCATGATCAGCTACATCCTACCAACATCATGATCACCAGCCACATCCTACCATACATTATGATCTCCAGCTACATTCTACCATACATCATGATCACCAGCCATAACCATCCATACATCATGATCACCAGCCACAACCTTCTATACAACACCATCACCTGCCACATCCTATCATACATCATGATCACCAGCCACAACCTTCTATGCATTACGATCACCAGCCACAACCTTCCATGCATCATGATCACCAGCCACATCCTACCAAGCATCATGATCACCAGCCACATCTTACCATACATCATGATCACCAGCCACAACCTTCCATAACTCATAATCACCAGCCACAACCTTCCATACATCATAATGACTAGCCACAACCTTCCATACCTCACGATCATCAGCCACAAGCTTTCATGCATCATGATCACCAGCCACAGCTTTCATGCATCATGATCACCAGCCTCATTCTCCCATGCATTATGATCACCAGCCACATCCTACCATACATCACGATCACCAGCTGCATCCTACCATATCTCATGATCACCAGCTACATCCTACCATAAATCATGATCACTAGCCATAAGCTTTTATCAAGAACACCCATCACCACAAACGTATATGTCCAATATCTCCCTGGTTAGTGTACCACAAGGCACCACACAAACCTATCATTCCTGGATCTCCCTGGTTAGTGTACCACAAGACACCACACAAACCAATACTTTTATATGAAAAATAATGTTTACATTTTACGGCGAGATCTAACTTGAAGCAGCAAGTAAACTAAAGTACAATGGAACAAACTATAATCAGTAGTACTGTTCCACTCATATGCATATTAACACAATGGAACTCACTATCATTTGGCTTAATCACATTATCTAACATTTCTCAAAAAGCATTTCCAATCATCGATATAGTTCGGCTTCTCCAGGTGTGTATCCCACACACACACACACCAATATATATATATATATATATATATATATATATATATATATATAATTTTTTCCATACATATTCGCCATTTCCCGCGTTAGCGAGGTAGCGTTAAGAACAGAGGACTGAGCCTTACAGGGAAAATCCTCACTTGGCCCCCTTCTC
>JAYMFT010000020.1:398798-411978 GCA_038088735.1 Panulirus argus | reverse complement strand
CCTAACTTGGGATATCTGTTGTTTTCTTCCTTACCAATATATATATATATATATATATATATATATATATATATATATATATATATATATAGTTTTATTACCTGATCCATCCTGGGATACATTTAACATTGTTCTTACATACCCTAACCTGGGGTATTTACTGTCTTCTCTTACCTAATCTAACTTGGAAAGTATATTGTGGTTTTCTTCCTTGAGATGTTTATTGTGGTTTTCTAACTTTGTATGTATATCGTGATTTTCTTACATAATCTAACTTGGGATTACATTGTGGTTTTTCTTACATAACCTAGCTTGGGATGTATATTTTTTTAACTAATCTATGTATACTTTTTTTTCTTACCTGACCTAACTCAGGTTGTTTACTGTGGTTTTCCTACATATTTAACTAAGGATACTTTTTTTCTCTTGCTTAAACTAACTTGAGATGTATAGTTGTTTTTTGCTACCTGAGATGTATATTGCTTTTTCTTACCTAACCTTTTGGGATGTATATTGTGGTATTCCTATCTGAGATGTACTTTGTCTTTTACCTAACCTGGAATATATATATATATATATATATATATATTGCATTTTAAATACCTAATCTAGATAATATCCACCTACATGCACCAATAGTATTTGAACATCATCATCAGGTACTGAAGATAATTCTAAGGCCCTTTAAACTTAATGATTAACCGGCCAGACATATTTGGGAGGACATTACATTCGCATTTACATGCTAAAATAAGCGTTGACGCGTAAAATTACCGTATTTAGGAACGATTGTCATATCCAACGGAAATGATACGTAATAAAAAAATTCTTTCATGGAGTTAATTACGTGTTTTTTAATTTCGCAATACAAAAACGCATATTAAACCATGTGCTCCCTCTGTACCGTAATGTTTAACAGAGCGTTGATTAATTTTACGGTTTTATAGTGTACTGCAGTACAGATGTACCCTGATCTAGTAGTGTACTGTACAGCTGTTGAATTACAGTACACCGCTGTCAGTCTGTCAGGTGTTGGGGGCCAAGCGAGGCGTCCACAGTGCGGCTGGCTCGTCATCGACCATAGCCGAGACTGGGGCCCACTTATTTTTATCATCTTTATGTTCATGGCTGCACCGATCCCTCTCCAACGACCATATTCAAACCCCTAGCAAATACTGAAACCCTCCCACGGCTCTTCATTAGAAAGGGGACGAAATAATTAGATTAAATATAACATGGCATGATCCCTAGTCAATATATACGAAGCTTCCAATCGGTATGAGAATGGCTTTGTGTACCTGCTGGGCTGGACAGTAGTGTCCTGTGCATTACTGGTGGTAATTAAAGGTGAGAGAATATGTGAGGAGGTGGCTTGGCAGGGGCTGAGGGAGAGCGTGTGTGTGAGAGTGTGAGAGAGCGCGAAGACCAACACGAAGGTGGTGGAGGAGGAGGAGGTGAGAGAGACCCCCCATCCCCCGTAACCAGGTGGTCTTCCAGCTGGCTGTGGCTGTGGTACGGCCCAACCCTCTGTCCTGAGCGGTGGTGAGAGGCGGATGGGTGTCCGCCCCGCCTGTCCTTCTAGCAGCTAGGTGGGGCGGGCGTCGTCTGGTGGGCGGGGTGTGGGCGGGTGAGGGCGGGGACAGTGCCACCCAGCACCAAGCCACACTCCTGGGCCTACCAACACCGCCCACTGCCCCGCCCAGCTCACCATCCCTCGCACATCACCACCCGCTTGTCACTCGTCAGCTTCCCCGTTGTAATAATGGTGAGGCGAGGGGGCAAGGCCGGGGAGGGTGGAACCAACCAGCTGGGAGGTGACGAGGGTGGTTGAGGGTGTGGGCGGTGCCCCAGGAGGAAGGCTGGCCCCCAGGGTTATCCTGGAGCACGTGGCTGCTGGCCCAGTGACGCCTCCTGCAAGGCGGGGCCTATCCTGCCCTATACACAACACCCTATACACTCGTCCTCTCCTACACTAGCCTCGCTCCCGTCGCCTCTCCCTTACCTGGGACGTCGTTTGCTGCACTACAGGTTCCGTCTTCATCCCTGGAACTGTCTGGGTGGACATAGCGTGCCACACCAACAAACATAAAGTCACAACACAGTCCTATATCCGAACAGATTCAAAGCTTCTCCTCTCAGGACTATTGTCGAATTTCACTAATGTATTCCTCCGCGATGGGTGGAGATTAACTTTCCCCTGCCTAAGGGGCCGCCTGCTCTCCTACCTCACCGAACCACCTCCTTGATCATTTCGGAAGCGTTATACATGTACCTATGGTGTACTTTGGCGCTATATCTATAAAATGTGATGTTTCCGCCGAGAACTACTTGCGTATTGCGTTGTTATGAGGAGTGAGGGGCGGCGGGTGAGTGAATGGTGGTCGGTGATTGGTGGAGGCGGCCGGAGGTCCCGCACCCGCCACAAGCCCGAGGCCGCCCACGACCTTCACGTTTTCACAATGTAGTAAACTTTCTCAAAATGCTCTGCACGAGTACCCCTTATCAATGATATATGTGTAGACGAACCTTAGACATTTAGAAATAAGGGTTTGTAATTATACAGCTCTTTTTGATATCTCACGTCGGCAATGAATATATATGATCTAGAGGAGAAGTTATGGAAGACTTAATGTATGGAGATGATCAATATCGATTCAGAGCTTTCGTCCAAAGGCGGCATTTTCCCGCCCTCACCCACCCAGTCTGACCCTCCCACCTCCTAATGATAGCCTTCCTTCACCCCGGTCCTACATCCCTTCTCTTCCTTACTCCAGTCTTATTTCAGATTTCATGGACTGGAAAAATGACTTAACTTCCATGCAGCTAAACCTAGGATAGAATTCTGTTTCATTTCTCTACGTAGATGTATAAATGGAAATATATTTTTAAAGCGGGGCGACTTTGAAGTGAGCCAGCCTACTTTCTCCTAGGTTGAAGGTCCAACTCACCATACTTCCTTCTCAATAGATTGCATATTCCTTCAAATATTACTTATATTCATAGTTAGAAAACATAGAAGGCCAATTTTCAATCAAGAGTTTCAATAATGATGGTTTGTGGGTAACACTGTTGGTGAGAACTAATTCAAGGAAAAGATATTTAGATGCGATAATGTGAGTTGGAGCTGGGTGCCGCCCAGGGCCCAGTGGGCCGAGTTCACACGACAATTGCCGCCCTCATCAGTTGCCAAAGCAGACCAATAAACAATTTTTTCCCAAGTGTCTGACGCACTAGACGAGGTCTGTCACTTTACGGAACATCGATTTACGTCTGCCAGCCCGTAGAGTGTCTCATACTCGCCCTGAAAGCGGTCGTCATTTTGAAATTGATTAATTATTCTCGGGTGTGCGGGCGAGTAACATTTGTGTGGACGGCTTGAGTCGCCACACCCACACCACGTGAGGCTCTGGACAACCTGTCTTAGGCTCCCTTGACACAGTTACCTCCATTCCCTTACCAGTCACACTCTTTCGCCCTTAACCTCTGATCACTCGCCTTTTTCCCCATCAGGTCTGGCTACCTTGAGAGAATCGTATATTCATAAATTTTTCGAGCCAACACTCGAGAGAAAATATTGTTGAGCAAATTGTTATTATGATTCAGAGTTGATTTACTTAAAGCCCCTGGCAGATTTGTGACACCCTGACTAGGCCAAGCAGGGTAGCTTACACCCTAACGCACAGGGCCAGGGAGGAGCCCTACCCTCCCACCCCACATACACCTTAGTACTCCCTGGCGATGAGGAAGGCCAGGGAGCAGCTGATAACACACACACACACACACACACACATATACACACGCACACACACACAGACTGACCTTGGCCATGACAGTGAGAGATAAGGCCAAGACACAACCCTACCCCCTGACCTTCACAGTTAAGGCCAGGGAGAACACACACACACACACACACTCATCAGATGGGTAATAAGGTCTTCCTTGGCCATAAGTGGCCCAGTGTCTCGTCAGCTCCTTCCCGATATTGTCTTACATGGCCACCAGTACAGACGTAAGGGCCGCTCTGTGGTGGGAAGACTTTCCACGTCAGCCAAGCGTAACGCAATGATTAGCGAAGCCGTCAACTCAGGAGTGCTGGAAGATGAAGTTCCGTGGTTCCCAGACTGCCTCAGTTTGCGTCGCAAAGGCTGAAAGTCTTCCTAGGGGCCATATCCCACCTTCCAGTCCCACACCTAAGGTCTCTCACGGGCTGGAAGTCTTCCAAAGGGCCATCTCCCATCTTCCAGTTCTTCACCTGAGGTTTCTCACGGGCTGGAAGTCTTCCAAAGGGCCATCTCTCATCTTCCAGTCCTTCACCTGAGGTTTCTCACGGGCTGGATGTCGTCCAAGGGGACATCTCTCTCCTTCCAGTCCCTCACCTGTGGTCTCTCGCGGGCTGGAAGTCTTCCAAGGGACCATCTCCCACCTTCCACTCCCTCACCTGAGGTCTCTCTCGGGCTGGAAGTCTTCCAAGGGGCCATCTCCTACCTTCCACTCCCTCACCTGAGGTCTCTCATGGGCTGGAAGTCTTCCAAGGGGCCATCTCCCACCTTCCACTTCCTCACCTGAGGTCTTTCATGGGTTGGAAGTCTTCCAAGGGACCATCTCCCACCTTCCACTCCCTCACCTGAGGTCTCTCATGGGCTGGAAGTCTTCCAAGGGGCCATCTCCCACCTTCCACTCCCTCCCCAGTCCCCTCTAGGTTGTCCAGTTCACCAAGCTTCCAACCCTGTCCCTCCCCCTACTGTAATATTATTATTATTATTATTATTATTATTATTATTATTATTATTATTATTATTATTATTATAGTTATCATTATTATTATCAATTTTAAATTATTATTATTATTATTATTGTTATTATTATTATTATTATTACTACTACTACTATTATCGTTATGGTTATTGTTATTATTGTTATCATTATTATTATTATTATTATTATTATTATTATTATTACAGTTATCATTATTATCATTGTTATTATTATTATTATTATTATTATTATTGAGCTAAGGCTGGGGTATAACCAAAACAGCCTTACCATGGCTAACAGTTAAGTTTCTACTTCCCTGCCTGTTTAGTGACTCCGTTTATGGCCCAGCACCAACCTGGTGAAGCCGTGTGTTGCTTATTGCCTTGTGACCCTTTGTCTGGACCATTCATATTGTTGTTTAATTGACCGATTGTTTGGTGATTAGGTCTTTGTCACTATATCTGCCTGGTGTCTTTTTATGCAGGTCACCTACGCCTGGTGACTGTGTGTTACTTACCACATCCTTAATGACCCTGGTTGTGTCTCACCGCCTGCCTGGTGACCCTGTGTTTTCATCACCTCCTGCTTTTTTATACTGTTTGAATCACCAACTGCTTGGTGACCCATTGTTTTAATCACCTCTTGCTGAGCGGCTTTAGTTTGCATCACAGGTTGCTTGATGACCTAGTGTTTGAATTACCACCTGCTTGGTGATTTTTAGTTCACCATTTGCTTGGTGATTGTTTTTAGTTCACCATTTGCTTGGTGATTAACACCTGCCTGGTGACCTTGTGTTTGGATCACCGTTTGCTTGGTGACCCTGTGTTTGGATTACCTCCTTAGTGACCGTGTATTTAGATCAGCACCTGCTTGGTGACCCTGAGTTTGGATCACCATCTGCTTGGTAACCCTGTTTGAATGAACTCTTGCTTGATGACCACCAACTGCTTGGTGATTCTTTTTATAGATCACCACCCGCTTGTTGACCCTGTTTTGATCACCTGCTTGGTGACCCTATGTTTGGATCACCACTTGCTTGATGGCTCTGTTTGGATCACCATCTGCTTGGTGACACAATGTTTCGATCACCACCTATATGGTGATCCTGTGTTTAGACCATCTCTTGCTTGGTGTCGCTGTTTTTGGACCACCTGCTTGGTGATCCTTTTTATGGGTCACCACCTTCTTTATGAACTTTTTGAGCACCATCTGGTTATTGACCATCTGTTTGGATCACCGCTCTCTTGGTGACCATATTTGGATCACCACCTGCTTGGTGACCATGTCTTTATTGCCACCTGTTTGGTGACCTAGTGTTTGGATCACCACCTGCTTGGTGATCCGGTATTTATATCACCACCTACTTGGTGATCCTCTATTTGGAATACCAGCTGCTTAGTGACCCTGTGTTTGGATCACCATCTGCTTGGTGACCCTGTGTATGAATGACCTTGCTTGTTAACTGTTTGGATCACCATTTGCTTGGTGACTGTGTTTAAATCACCATCTGCTTGGTGACCCTGTGTTTGGATCACCATCTGCTTACTGACCCTGTGTTCGGATCACCATCTGCATGGTGATCCTGTCTGGATCACCACTTGCTTGGTGATCCGGTGTTTGGATCACCACCTGCTTGGTGACTCTGTGTTTGGATCACCATCTGCTTACTGACCGTGTTCGGATCACCATCTGCTTGGTGATCCTGTCTGGATCACCACTTGCTTGGTGATCCGGTGTTTGGATCACCACCTGCTTGGTGACCCAGTGTTTAGATTACCGACTATATTGACCACCACCTGCTTGCGTTTCACCACTAAATCTGGTGACGCCTGAACATAAGGCTAGCCTAGTGATCCTGGTGACCTTGAATATAGGCTGTGGTCTACTTGGTGACTGTGTGTGGCGTACTGCCTTTCTGGTAAGCGTGTGTGTGTGGTTCATCGTCTGCCGTGAAACACAGATTTGATCACCAACCATTTGGTGACTACTGCCTTGTGATCATGTATCTCGCCCCAAGCATGATGACACCTGAAGTACCAAATCATTTGCTTGGTGACCCTGTGCAGCTCATTACCTGCTTGGTGAACCCGTTTGTGGATCACCACCTACCTGGTGACCTTGTGTTTGGCTCACCCCCTGATTTGAGACACTTCCTCCCTGGTGACCTTGAGTGGATCACCACCTGCCTGGTGACCTTGTGTTTGGTTCACTATCTCCCTGATGACCTTAGGCTCACTATCTGCCTGGTGACCTTGTGTATGGCACACCACCTGCCTGGTGACCTTGTTTGTGGTTCACCACCTGCCTGGTGACCTTGTGTGGTTCACCACTTGCCTGGTGACCTTGTGTGTGGCACACCACCTGCCTGGTGACCTTATGTGTGGTTCACCATCTGCTTGGTGTCCTTAGTTGGGGCCTACTTCCTGCCTGGTGACCTTAGCTGGGACTTACTACCTGCCTGGTGACCTTGTGTGTGGATCACCACCTGCTTAGTGAACTTGTGTGTGGCTCATTTCTTCCATGGTGACCTTATGTTTGGCCCACCAGCTGCTTGTCTCACCACCCGCCTGGTGACCTATTTATGGCCCATCGCCTGCCTAGTGACCCTGCGTTGCGCATCACTTGTCTGGTTACCTTGTGAGTGGCCCATCGCCTTACTGTGACCTTTTGTCTGGTAACCTTTTATGTGGTCCACAGCTTGCTTAGTGACCTTGCGGATGGCTCAACGCCTCCCTGGAGACCTTGTGTGTGGCCCATCGCCAGCCTGGTGACCTTGTGTGTGTCCTATCGTCTCCTTGGTGACCTTGTATATGGCCCAAAGCCTGCCTGGTGACCTTGGATGTGGCCCATCGCCTGCCTAGGAACCTTGTGTTTTGGTCACCACATATCTAGTGACCTTTTATGTGGCACTTTGCCTGCATGGTGACCTTGGGTGTGGCCCATCTGCCTCGTGATCTTGTGTTTCGCTCACCACTTGTCTGGTGACCTTGTTTCGGTCACCACTTGTCTGGTGACCTTGTGTGAGGCCAATCGCCTGCCTGGTGACCTTATGTGTGACCCATTGCCTGCCTAGTGACCTTATGTGTGACCCATTGCCTGCATGGTGACCTTATGTGTGGCCCATTGCCTGCATGGTGACATGAGTGGCCCATTGCCTGCCTGGTGACCTTGTGTGGCCCATCGCCTGCCTGGTGACCTTGAGTATGGCCCAAAGCCTGCCTGGTGACCTTGGAAGTGGCCTTCGCCTGCCTAGAGACCTTATGTTTTGCTCACCACTTGTCTGGTGAACTTGTGGGAGGCCAATCGCCTGCCTGGTGACCTTGTGTGTGGCCCATTGCCTGCCTAGTGACCTTATGTGTGGCCCATTGTCTGCCTGGTGACCTTGTGTGTGGCCCATCGCCTTCTTAACACAAGAAGATATATTATAAGGGCCTAATATTAGAGGTATCCATTCTCCTATAGGCCATCTCTTATTTGTAGGTTATTTATCCTGCGCACTATCACTCTCCATCTGACCCAAACACCATAAAACACGAAGGAATAGGAGCACAGAGTGACACATGAACCCTCGGCGGTGTCTTAACAGGAACTGAAGGTAGAGGGACTCGGGGACCCACCTGGTCGTATACATATGGAAACACCGTAGGACATACGAAAGTCGAAAAGCATCGAGTCTGACGGACCCAAGAATAGTGTTTTAGGGTTAATAGACGAAACAATAAACAAATGACAATCGAAGGGTATCCAATTCTTTCACTTAAGGGTTTTTTGGTGAAACAATAAACAAATGACAAACAAAGGGTATCCAATTCTTTTACTTAAGGGTTAATAGGTAAAACAATAAACAAATGACAAACAAAGGGTATCCAGTTCTTTCACTTAAGGTTTAATAGATGAAAAAACAAAAACAAATGACAAACACAGGGTATCCATTTCATTCCCTAAGAGTATCTGACCCAAACATAACAGCTTCAGGTTGTTAGATAATGGCAATACATATTTATGTACATACAGAGGTGGAAACCGTTCTGAACTACATATACATAAGCCTGTGATACCCTTAGCCTTATTACTTATGCAGAGAAAACCAGGATGTTCAAGAAACGAATGGATCATGGTAAAAGTGGACCATTTAAATTGAAAATAGAGGAACAAGCCATCGAACATGTCTCCTCTTTTAGATATCTTGGTATCGTAGCCCAATGTACTGAAGCACTTGTACAGAAACTAAATTGACAATGTATAGTTATGCTCAATGTTCATTGGGATGTTGCAGGGTGCAGTCCTAATTATGGTGCAAATGTTACCACTGTTAGAGATGATGTGCTTGGCATATATATATAAAGTTTGGATGGCCCTCCAATTACAGAAAAGTTATTGATTGACTTAAAAAAAAATGATATATCAAAATTTAATAATACTAGGCAGCCCTAAAAACCACTAAAGTCGTCAACATCGTGATTCAAATATTGCCGTCTTTACATATACGTTAAAACCATATACGTCATAGATCAGGTGAAACTCAAAGGATTAAAATAACATCCATTCGCATGACAATGTTTGGTTTACCTCAGTTTTACTGAAATTAGATAGCAGCAGAATTTTTCCGCCTCGCTGGCATCAATCACCATATTTACTTATCCAGCCATCAGTAACTCAAGAGTGGGCCGTTTTGATACGTGCTTCTTTCCTTACACGTCGAAGCTTTGGAACTCTTTACCCTCTCATGTCTTTCCCAATAACTATGACCTTGCACATTTTCCTTGTCTTTTCTTTTTTCCGTTTCATAATTCTCTATATTTCAATTAAGGCCCGGCCTTGATGTGGACTTTTTTCTGTGACTAGAGTCTTCAACACAAAAAAAACTAATCACTCACAGTCTTCACCTTCAACACTTGGCCAAAACCAATTTTCTTGAAGATATACAGAAACTCTAGTCTGACAAAATTATATCCCATTTTTCTATACTAACGGCTCTCTCAACTGTGCCACTGGGAGGGTTGGAGGTGCTGCCATTGTGGTCCAGCTTAGTCGTAATAGACTAAATAAAATTTATTAGAATAAACAGTTAGGCATCAACAAAATAAATTATCCCCATACTTATCGCTGTCGATCCTATAAAAATCACTTAATACAATTTAATTTCCTTTGACTGTTATCCTCACTACTTGCCATAAATACCTTGAGATTAGAATCTAAATGTGACATGTTGGTCTCAAACAGTACTGGTCAAAGGATTCAAATCCAATTGTAAAGGATTCCCTGCCATATAGGCCTCCGGGAGACATGCTGAAGTTGATGCTCTTTTTAAATTCAATTGTTAAGGATTCCCTCCCATATAGGCTTCCGGGAGATACGCTGAAGCTGCTGTTCTTACCCAAACTTCTGCTTTATAAGGAAACTAATGAAACAGCATTGGGTTGTCAATCAGGTCTTAAAACTGATATGAAGAAGGAATTAGTAGATCTCTTCGAAGCAAATAGGCGCTAGTAATATATTTTCCATCACACAGAGATGTGTAAAGTGAAACGTGTTTATGGAGAAATAAAATCGGTAAACCACTACTTGCTGTTATCCTTGCTGGGTAAAATAGACTATACTTTCTATTGTCGTTTGGTCTCCTCTGAAGACATTAATTATGTGAATTGTAAGGTTTATGGGCGATGATATGGATACATAGAACATTAAGTCTTAAAAAAAAAAAAATAGGGATTGGTCCAAAAATATCTTGCCTGAAATGGCTCATTATTGTCATGATAACTCAAAATCTGAAATTTCATCGACTTCTTGCATCTAATAGATAAATATACTGTATGAGAGATCATGTAATGAACAAATTTTGTTAGTGTTGTTAATAATCGGTTGGTTACTGGGGTCCAACTAAGATCGTTTTTAATATTTGTAATCATGTTGCGCTACGCCTCACAGGATGAGCAGAGGGAGCGCTGCAAATTAGCGACTGAAAGCTACAAAAATCAGATGAATCTACTCTCACTTTCCTCGTATACACAGATTTCTGCAGCTCATTTCCTGATATATAATGTTCGTATTCATAAAGAGTCCTTCTTTGGCTCGGTTTTATCCTCTTTGCTTTATATTTACTCGGGTTGAGCTCCGTCAACCATGTCGGACCAAGTTTGTCGAGGTCCCCTTGTAATCTTATGCATTCCCCCTCGTTTCTTACTTCCCTCATGACCTTGCATCATCCGCAAACACATTCAGGAAGGAGTGTGTGTTTGTTTACTTATATTACGTAAGTACCTACTGACAATAATGTCAGTAGACAGTCTATATGTGCTTTGAAATATAAACGGATTAATCTCGTCATCTCATCCTAGTCAAAAATATCTAGAGGTGCAACATATATTAAACTTTTACAGTCGCTGTTTTTCAACACTACAGATCTGCAGATCGCAACTTTTCACGGGGCTAGAAACCTTCCCTAACGTACCAAACTAGAATTTACGAAACAAACCAAACTCTTCATAAGACGCGTCTTATGCAATCGCTTTGAGAGAGAGAGAGAGAGAGAGACAGAGAGAAAATGTTCATCAGTGATTCATCCATTGTGTGATACTGCCTGTAGAGATGGGATATTGTTAATAAACCACACGTAATCAGTTTTCTATGGAATATCAATTGTCTAGTAGGGATGATGATGCCGCTATGGCTTTATCTTCCCTATTTTTGATTACATACTTTTGGGCATATTCAATCCTTACACCATCTTTTACTTATGAAATGTTTGTTTTTTGTAGTAATGTGAAGAATGAACTGAATTCTCGTGTATTTCATTCTCTCATGATTGTGTTTTAGGTCAGAAAAGGTTCGCAGGTTTCCTAAATTAGGTTTGATAATTAATTTCTACTTTAATATGTTCCATGTGTCCGTAGATCGGTCTGTTGAGATGTCCTTTTTTTACAACGTCTCTAAAGGTCAGTACGTGTAAGATCCAGCCAAGATCTTTGTTATATATATAGTTCGCTCTGGAAAAAATCTGGTCAACACCTATATCATAATGATTATTCAAGGAACTGTAAGAGGATTATTCATTTAACTTTTCTCTGAACAGTCTGGGCAGGTAGTTTTGTGGGAACGTGTAGTGTCCCCATAATATGACTAGGCTACAGTTCTTGTTTAGCGTTGGACCTTCTCTAGCGCTCCCTGGTGTTACCTGACGCGGGGAAATGAAGGCTTTGATCTATACATTACCATATTGGCTGAACATAATGTCGTAGGCGTCTGTTGGAGGTTCCCCTTGTAACTAACCAAAGGCATTTCCGATGCTAGCGTAGTCCAACGTTAGCCTAGGAGTGTCCGAGGCTAGGCTAGCAATGTTCGAGGCTAGAGACTAGCAGGAAGTAGCCTGGCGTTGTCTGCTTTTACGGCCCTTCTGTTGTGGTTTTCCGGGGAAAGATTAGATATTGTGTTCACTTTTATGCTACTTCTGACCACCTGTTCTTATAGCTTGTTATGTTCGTACGTAGTAATCAGTTCTTGATTTCTTTTGAATCGCTTTTCATCCCTATTGCTCTTTACTTCCCAGATTTGAACCTATTTATAGGCATTCCTTTAACCATTGCTGCACCGTATTTTGTTATATTCAAGCTAGATCCAATTCCTTCTCGTAGATTATACTGTGAATGAGAAGAGTGGTTCCAATACTCAGCCAGAAGAGATTATATATGATACCTTTGTTTAGATGAAAGACACGATTGATATGTGTTCCTTGCTCACTTCCATTTAAGTATATTTAACTCGTAACTTGAAGAAAGTCTTCCCTTAACACAAACCAAAATATTTGTTTTTTAGCATTCAATTCTTAGATACAGCATGAAATGCCTCATGACATTTTGCAAATTTAGGAAATTTGATCTTTCCTCTCCAGGATTTTCATTACCATTCCTTGTCTTATAATAATTTTTCTTTGTGATTATCTTTTCCAGAGCAACCTCTATCAATCACCTTTCTGAAAGATGGGTACTACCATTATTCTCATCCACTCCAGTGGTGCAGGACCCTAATATTTAGAGAAGCTCTTAAAATCTCTGGCGATCTTTCTCTTTTTCTTTTGTATATTCGATGTATTTTTGAAATATCTACTGCATTAGTTTCATGTCTTCCTGTAGTTATTCTATATTATATTTAATCCTTTTGCGTTCCAAACCTTTTCCTTTGTCTGATAACATCTGTTAAACAAGTAATTATTCATCTGATTTCTCATCTACATACTCTTGGAACCTATTTCACAATTCCTTCAATCTAGATCTCTTAAAAGATATTGTGATTCTGAAAAAAAGGGGATCTGATTTTATCGCTTGGACATTGTCTCAATTAAAGCGTATTCCATGTTAAGCATGTTGTCTTTAACATATTTTTCGATGATAAGTTGCTACTATATATATATATATATATATATATATAT
>JAYMFT010000020.1:388462-398698 GCA_038088735.1 Panulirus argus | reverse complement strand
CTCTTCACGCCTTCCACAGCCTCTCTTTCTCTCTCTCTCCCTCTCTCTCTCTCTCTCTCTCTCTCTCTCTCTCTCATACACGTACACACACACACGTACACACACACACACACACACACACACACACACACCGCCCCTCCCCCATCCACTCCCAGTAACGCGCAGTCAACATCAATGTTTTTCTTCCAGATTTTCAGGGCTCTAGCGGAGAGGAGGAGCTGCTGGAGGAGGATGAGCAGGGAGAAGGACCCATGATGGACACCGGAAGCGATGTGGCGCTCGACTACCCTTCCGACTGCTTCAAGGAGGCGTGTTACGTCAAGTGTCCGTGGTGTGCGGTCAGTGTCCCATTACCTGTGGTCTGCGGTCCGTGTCTGTGTCCCATTACCTGTGTCTGTGGTGTGTGGTCAGTGTCCCCTTACCTGTGGTGTGTGGTCAGCGTCCCATTACCTATGGTCTGCGGTCAGTGTCCCATTACCTGTGGTCTGCGGTCAGTGTCCCATTACCTGTGGTGTGCGGTCATTGTCCTATTACCTGTGGTGTGCGGTCAGTGTCCCATTACCTGTGTCTCTGGTGTGCGGTCAGTGTCCCCATTACCTGTGGTGTGGGGTCACTGTCCCATTATCTGTGTGTGTGTTGTGCGACCAGTGTCTCATTAACTGCATACATCTCATTCTGGCCTCTCATTATCTCTCTCATTCTTATGTCTCATGATTTCCATGCATCTCATTCTGAAGTCTAAATATCTCGACACATCTCGTGATTCCTGTACATCTCATTCGTATGTGTGTGTCTCATACCTTCCAGTGTCTCACCGTCATAGCTTCGTAAGTTGAATAATTAAGAGATACAATTAATTTCACTGGTGTACTGCTTTACAAGTATAAGTAGATGTTGGCGTTACCGGACTGCGCCTGCTTGTGGTTATGTGGTGAAGACCTTTGGCGAGGTTGTATCAACGGGAGTACTGAAATATCGTCGAAGAACTTTTCATTCGCTCCAGAAGAGTCCATCCTCTCCCTGCTACTGATTGTAGCGCAGGGTTAGGGGCGGGTGGGGGGTGTTTCTGTGGTTCTATAACGTTCTCAGGTCACTGTTATATTACCGTCGTATAATTCGACCATCTTCGCCCAACAGGGCGATCCGGAGTCACCCTTCTGGCAAGGATGGGGCCACTTGCGGTTGAAGACCTACCAGCTAATCGAGAACAAGTACTTCGAGACGGCTGTCATCACCATGATCCTGCTGTCCTCGCTGGCCCTGGCGCTCGAGGACGTCAACCTGAAGGGCCGACCCGCCCTCCAAGACGTCCTCTACTATATGGACAGGATCTTTACCGTCATATTCTTCATCGAGATGTTGATCAAGTGGGTGGCGCTCGGCTTCGCCAAGTACTTCACCAACGCCTGGTGCTGGCTTGACTTCCTCATTGTCATGGTGAGTAGTTGCCTCAGGCCAGTGTGTGTGTGTGTGTGTATGAGGGTGTGTAATTACCTGTATGTACTGTATGGGGAGGGAGTTTTACGCTCGTGTGTGTGTGTGTCTTTGTGAGTATGGAACAAGGCAAGCGTATACTGAGTGTTCACTCACCTCATCTGTATATTCCTGTCTTTTCAGGTCATCTTATATCATCGTCTTTATGTTCCTCTTTCTCTCCACGATTGTATGATATTAGGAGATGAATATATACGTGTATAACAGCCACACCCTTATCCAGTTGCAGGTTCTACTTAGGCACGGGAACCTTATCTCCTTCACCAGTCTTTCAGTGTTGTGTGCATGGCAAGGGTTCGGCAAAACGTGTGTGTTTACCATTTTTTCCCCCTTCCCATTACTGAAGGCGTGCCAGACACTTGCGAATATAACCCATGTTTCTGGTGAAAGATTTGAGAGCGTCAAGGAATGATATAAGGTGCCATACTGTCTTGCTTGTTGACCAGGGCAACGCAACTCAAATTTTATGAGATGCTAAACAGTGATTGGGATTTAGTTTGTATACTTCACATGCTATGGACAGTGTTGAAGTGTTGTGCCTGGGTTGTGACAAAGGTACCACAAAATTTGTTCCTGGATGTAATGGTGCTTGTAAACTCCTTTGCCTTGTTGGTTATATATTATGATAACAATGTGTACTTCAGGTGTGTGTGTGTGTGAGTGGACATAGTTGTCCATCGGCATGAGAGTGAGTACGTGTGGGTGAGTGTGTGTGCTGACGCACTCCTCCTCCCCCACTCCCTGTAACACACTTGGTCTTGTAGGTGTCACTGATAAACTTGGCTGCTATTTGGGCCGGAGCTGACGACATTCCAGCGTTCAGGTCGATGAGAACATTGCGCGCGCTGCGGCCGCTCCGAGCCGTGTCCCGCTGGGAGGGGATGAGAGTAAGTAGTGAGCCGTGGCGCTGGTGGTGAGCCGTTCGTGGTAGTTTCTGCTGCCTGTCCATGCTCGCCCACACCACCCACCTCACGGCCACAGTGGGTCCCGGTGGTGGGCGGCGCCGGAGTGGCACTCGCCGCTGTACTGTCAACTGTCAATGTCTGTTGACCTGTGTTCCTGCTGCCACCACCGTCGCCACGAGCCTGCTGCCTGTGTTGACTGTCGCCTCCTCTCCCTCATTCTCCATCCATCCTCCACCCTCTCTCCCTCCCTCCCTCCCTCGCTCCTTCCTTCCTCCCTCCCTCTATATACATATATCCAAGCTGAATCATCGGTTTAGCTGTGTCAGCAGGTAGATCCATGTACTGCGGGCGCCCTGGCTTACCTGTGGAGTGCAGGGCTGTGTTTTCTGAAGTCCATCAGCCAGCTACCTGACCCCTGACCTCTGTATCCAACACCACCACCACCTCCTCTCCCAGCAGCCCCCAGGCATCTATGGCTGTTCTCCCCTACCATAAATCACCCACAGCCACAAGCTCCCCTCTGGCTATTCTCCCCACTAATCATAAACCACTTACAGTAGTCCTTTGCCCTCCTGCTCCAACACCTTCCCCCCTCCCCAGATTATCCTCCCCTCCTCAAACGCCCACACCACTACATGACACCCGCTCCACTCCACCACCCACCTCCCCCCGAACGCCCACACGGCAGTCGTGTGGGCGTGTGTGGGTGGGATGTCAGGAGGCAGCTGGCTGAGGACTGACTGTGTCTAACCAATCTCTCTCCCTGTAGTGTTCGGCGGCCTGCGTTGCCGATGTGTATACATATATATATATACTTCTGCTGTAGTGGACGTCGGCCTCTTCCTGCCTCTGTTGTCTCCTCCTGTGTAACTCTTGTGGGCTCTGATTTCCAGGTGTCCTTGATTAACCTTGTGGCAACCCTGGCTGGAGCAGGCAAAATTCAGGCGTTCAAAACGATGAGAACGCTCCGCGCCCTGCGTCCCCTGAGGGCCATGTCCCGTATGCAGGGCATGAGGGTAAGTGCAGCCAGCCTGCAGCAGCTGCAGAACAGCCCTCATCCAACACAGCTGCTGCACGGCGCATGACCCCACCTGCTCGTACAACCACGCAGGCCGCCCAACCAGCACACCACCACCGCCCACCGCCCCGCCCACCGGGTGGGGGCTGGTGGGGGGCCCCCCCCCTTGCCGCCGCCCTCAGCACGCACCGCCCCCACCCGCCCACCCCCTACCTTGCCACTCCCCCAGTGTCCGCCTCCCCCCGCTCCCTGGGGCGTCGCGGTGCTGGGGAGATTAGAGGCTCGGATGGACCCGGCGGCGGGGGCGCATAAAGTCCATACGCCTTTATCTGACCTCTTTACTCAGACAGACCAGTGGCTGCAAGAGCGCCAAGTAAACACGAGTTTAAAATCACATTCCCGACGCATGCGCACTGGGCATGTCTGTAGTTGCATGGGTCTCATTCCAAAATGACGCATGATGAGAAACACAAAAAAAAAAAATCTGATTCACTTTTAAAAATTTTTTGGGTCACTCACCAAATTTAATGAAGACAAAGCTTTTTTTTTTTCTTTTTCAATACTAGTTATGATGACTGATGCCGTCAAAGTTAAAATTTTCCGTTTGAGACGACTGTGGCACAGAACACTTGTTCACGTCTGTGCAGCAGTGGAACAAAGATGTCTTCATCACTGGCCACGCCATTCCCAGACGCCGTTCACTGCCCGCACCACCAAAAAGACACGACAGCTCAAAACACACGTAGATATGCAGTCCCAAACCAGACGCATCACTGATCTTCATTTGAGACGAAAAACAAAAAATGTATTGATACTGAAATTATAGATGATTACTTGTTCGTAGATTCTGACGATTACTTCTGATGACTTTTACCTACTCTACCTTGACGAGTGAAACCCATCCTGTTCTGCAGGTCATATTGAAGTCTGAACACCACTACCCACAGAATCACTCAGTCACTTGGCTTATATTAACAAAATGCTGTGCATATGAGACATATCTTTAAACCATTAGTCAATGGCCTATTCAATACCTAAATGGCAAAGACTTGCATGCAAGCCAGAATTGCTACAAAAAAAAAAAAAAGAGGGTTAAATTTCGGATCACATCAAAGATATCAAGGAGTACAGAAGTTTGTCCAGATAATAAGACGGTGTGGGAGTGGCCAAGGCTTGGGCCTCCTGCTCCTCCCACCAAGTGCTGCATGATTAGTTTGCCTGCTGGTGTAGTCACACTTCTTTACTGCATGCAACTTAATGCTCAAGTCTTATGCATGACTCTTTTGTTGCTTCACTAGTACATGTATTTCCAGACCCTTTGTCCTTCGTCCTGTCAATAACAATAACAACCTGCCAGAGTTCTAGTCATAAACTGTGCCTAAGAATAAGATTTTCGATACTGCAAGTTAAATCCACATTTATAGCACCTTGTTTGGCTTCGTGCAGTAACTGAGATTTCATCATCATGCAATTCTTAAAATGCTCAGACTTATATAGAGAGAAGCTTGATGTAAACATTTGATATGATGATAGAGCCAGGACCCTTTATATGAAGGTGGTAACACTGAGACGTCCATTGGTCTCACGTCTAGATATACCGTAATCAAAGTCCTCCCACATTCTCTGTGGCTGGAGGTGAGTCCTCCGTACATTAGAAGTACAAGGATTCGAATCCTCTCTTGTAATGCTCAGAGATTCGTCCACTCTGCTCCCTCAAACAGGACACGACCAACTCCATGAATGGGGAAGTACCTTTCCAGATGTTGGTCTGCCTGCCTTCGGGAAATGCATTGCGACGGAGAGCCGGTTCCAGCACCCACAAGTCTTAACTCTTAACGTGGGAAACATGTCAGACTGCCTTAAGAACTGGAAGACACTTTTGTTGGAAATCTGTTGGATTCCCATCTTTACATAATGGGTCCTGGAGAGTCCTGATTATATTGCCTTCTTTATTTACATCAGTTTATAGGCACGTCATTTTAAACACTGCTGAAATATTCTGCAATTGTACAGTTAACTTTATATATTTACCTTTTGTTAAAAATAAAGCACTGTTCACGGATATTTTTACACTCATTTTATTTCTCAGTTTTTATCCTAAGATTTACCTTGAGTCTTGCATCAGCAGGCAACCCCAACAAAATGGTCCTCAGCTTCTACGCTTGCGCCATCTGCTTGTCCTAATAATTCATCATCGCTTTCCTCTCGTTCCCTCTATTGCCGAACTGCTACTTTACCGTAAAATTCGACCCTTGATCGTCATGATTCTACATAACAAAAGTTTTCTTTCCATCATTTCGTGATTCCATAATTTCCTTCGTTTTTGATCTGCTCTAATCAACCGAACTGTGATTGGGTATTGCTATATATTGGTTTCTGACCGTCTTTTGTCTTTGTCAAAGTAACGGTTTCTGATCGTCTTTTGTCTTTGTTAAAGAGTTTATTTTGCCATCTGTTTAGCGCCTTCTATATGCTCATACTCTGTTGTCGTCTCTGAAGGTGTTCCTATTCCCAGCATGTCTCCTGGTTTCTTCATTCAGTTATTGTTACACTCATCACGGTTTCTCTCGTCTTCTCTCGTGTTTCGTGTGTGTGTCTTGTTGCCAGGTCACTCTGGACATCTTCTATGATTGTTTTCATAATTCCATTTTATAATATAAATCTTTTGTTTTATTATTATATCATTTGTTTTCTCCCCTCTTTTTTTTTTCCTCGCCTGTCATCTTCTGTTCCTTCAGTGTTCCATCGCATTATTGTCGTCATGCCATGTTGTTACACCGATATTTTTACCCTTTCGAACACTATTACATTCTGTAATTCATGAGTTTAAAGTCCTTCTTGATCTTCCCCTTCTGTTATGTGCAGTCTACTGCCTGCCTTCTCGCCTCTTATATGTATCTAATTTTTGCACACTTTTATGTATATTTGAATTCATTATTCATTTTTTCTCATCATATCCACTGCTTTATTTTGTTCACTTTTCATTTTCTCAGGACTGTCAACATTGCTAGGAGTTTCAGCAATATCTAAGAAGAATTTTTCCTGTCATTATGTTACATTTACTCCATTCTTGATGCTGCTACGTACATGTGTCCCCAGAGCACCTCTTCATTCATTCTCTCATCCATTCATTCATTCACTCATTCATTCATTCACTCATTCACTCACTCATGAGAGCCGGGATGTAGTTCATCCTCCATTCATGCCATGGTTTGGGTCGTCCTAAGAATCGAGTTCTTCATCACCAGCTTCCACCTAACGCCTCAAGGGTCACTTGTGTATCGTCTCCTCCACACGCCCTTGGCACTGGTCTTCCCCTCACATTATAGCCCACCATCCTCACTGTTGACCTGCCTAACCTGCATCTTCCTCTTCGTCAGACTTCCGTACCATCAAGGGCCTCTGTCGGCGGCCCTTAATTACAGCCCTTAGGGGTGGTGGTGGTCCCAGACCTTGACAACCCCCCTAGAGCAGGTGTCTGGGGCCCGCCCCCTTTCTCCCCCCCCCCCATGCAGAATGTGGTAGGTGACCCCCCCCCCGCCCCCTCCTTGTACCTCAGTGTACTGACCCTTCCTCCTGCAGGTGGTAGTCAACGCCCTGGTGGGAGCTATCCCCTCCATCGTCAACGTGCTCCTCGTGTGTCTCATCTTCTGGCTCATCTTTGCCATCATGGGCGTGCAACTCTTCAACGGCAAGTACCACAAGGTGAGCGAGTGAGTCCTACCACAATTACTCTCCTATCATTCGGTTAGCGTTCTTCCACAAGGTCAGTGTCCTACCACAATTACTGTCCTATCATACGGTTAGTGTTATACCTCAAGGTTAGTATCCTACCACAATTACACTCCTACCATACGGTTATGTACTACCACAAGGTCAGTGTCCTGCCACATGTACAATGCTACCATACTAATACAACCAACCATGATACCAATCCCTTACCACAGTCGTACTACACCAGTTCATCACTGTATTACCTCTATTACATCAACACAATACCACAGAGTCTTAAGTCTACCACACTGCCAAAGCTTCACCATCGTACCAAACTAGACACCATATTGCAAGGCAAGTAGCAACCATGTTCCGATAATACCAACCCAAGTTCTTGACCCGCTGCAGTCTCCAGAGGTTTTCACCACCACAGCCCGGGCTGGGACTAGGCTCTTGGAGTAATGCCCTCCGACGCCATCTACCACACTTCTACCTCACCGCCACCTCACCTGTGCTGGATACCTCATGTTCAGCTATGTTAGAGACCTCAGGATTAGCTATGCTAGAGACCTCAGGGTCACCTGTACTAGAAACCTCAACATCAGCTGTGGTAGAGACCTCAGGGTCAGCTGTGCTAGAGACCTCAGGATCAACTGTGTTAGAGACCTCAGGGTTAACTATGCTAGAGACCTCAAGCTCAGCTGTGTTAGAGACCTCAGGGTCACCTGTGCTAGAGACCTAAGGGTCAGCTGTGGTAGAGATGTCAAGATCAGCTGTGGTAGAGACCTCAGGATCAGCTGTGCTAGAGATCTGAGGGTCACCTGTGCTAGAGACCTCAGGATCAGCTGTGCTAGAGATCTGAGGGTCACCTGTGCTAGAGACCTCAGGATCAGCTGTGTTAGAGACCTCAGGATCAGCTGTGTAAGAGACCTCAGGATCGGCTGTGCTAGAGACCTCAGGGTCACCTATACTAGAGACCTCAAGATCAGCTATGCTAGGGACCTCAGGATCAGCTGTGCTAGAGACCTCAGGGTCAACTGTGCTAGGGACCCCTGGGTCAGCTGTGCTAAAGGCTCACTTATTTCACTCGTTTTGTCCTTAATGATTTTCGTAAACATGTCCCCATTTCCTTTTTTTCCCCGTTGATGTTTACTACTTCCCCTATATTTACACACGTCATTTACACGAGACCTGACGGGGTTCTTCACCTTTGCCCTGGACAGTGTCTGAACCTGGAAGGAATACGGATGAACGCGGAGGACGTTCCGGACAAGGAACGGTGCTTGAAGCTCAACCTGACGTGGGAGAACAGCGAGGTGCACTTCGACCACGTGGGCATGGCCTACCTCGCCCTCTTCCAGGTCGCCACGTGGAAGGGCTGGATCCAGATCATGAACGACGCCATCGACTCCGTTCAGGTTGGCTCGTCCAGTGTTTGTCGATTCATTTCTGGCGTCAGTTCCCCCCGAGTGTGTCTCAGTGTTTGCTTCTAGTGAAGACAGGATTTCCTGTTGCTGTATGATTTTATTGCTATAATTCCAGAGGAGTACTGAAGTGTGTTGTAGAAGCTGTAGCTGTGATAGCAAGTTAAGTGATTCAGTTAGCTGTGATAACAAGAGTTAAGTCAGCTGTGTAAGTAAGCAATGGAGTTCTTGAGTTGAGAAACAGGGCGCATGACGTCTGCTGATAGGTCTGTGGTCCCAACGCCCGTTTCATGTTGTGGCAGTTAGGTGAGAGGCAACAGTTATTCCCATGGCTTTCATGAGAGAGGCGCATAAGAAATGGTGCGAAAGCAGATGCTCTCACGGTCTTAATGAGATGTGTCCTACCCGCAGCCCGAGATGCAGCCCGTTCGAGAGATCAGCCTGAACATGTACCTGTACTTCGTCTTCTTTATCATCTTCGGTTCCTTCTTCACTCTCAACCTCTTCATTGGTGTCATCATCGACAACTTCAATGAACAGAAAAAGAAGATAAGTATCAAGCATTGCGTAACAATGAGAGCAGGCAAAAGCTTTAAAGAATGGGGTTTGTTGGTGTAGCTGGATACAGTCGTGGATATTGATAGTGGGAGAAACAGAGTGCAAGGTGTCGAGGCCGTCCTGAGTGCACAGGGTCGAGTCTTCATTAGCCATTCGCCTCCATCATCACTGATCAGATAGCGAGGCTCTCTTGGCAGTCATACGGTCTTGTCATAACAGTACGATGTATACTGGCAGCCAACAAGGCTCAGAATTCATCTCAGACTCAGTCGACACCTTCACTGCTCCTTCAGTAGAAGAGATGATAGGATAAACGACTCTTTTCCTTTAAGTAGATTGAGGTAGTATGTATTTAAGGATCTCTTACGTTAACTGGCACGTGAAAGTTCTAGAGACTTTCCTCAAAGTGTTTGAGTAATGGGAAAATTCTATGGTGGGTGAGATACAATCAGTGAGAAATATATTAAGGCAGATATATGTATATATATTGATTGGTGGTGAGAATAGCTGAGCCACGTCCAAATGAGTGTGTTAAGTGAGTGCGTGGTGGCTCTGAGCACGGTTCAGCCTCCCGTGCCGGGTCCAAAGTATGTTATTTGAATGTATGTTTTGCAATATCCAGGCAGGAGGCTCGCTTGAGATGTTCATGACGGACGACCAGAAGAAATACTACAACGCCATGAAGAAAATGGGAGGCAAGAAGCCCCTGAAGGCCATTCCTCGCCCGCAGGTAGGGTGTGCTCCCCCACACGCTACTACAACGTCCGCCTCAACCCCACCACCACCAACACCCACCCTCTTCTCTTCTGCGAGGCACCTGTATGTTGAGTCCTCCCCCCACGGACCACCACAGGCTGTGGCCGTTCCCCAGACTCGCCTGACTAATGAAACAGATCAAAGCTTTGTGCCCCCAGTAATAGGTCCTCCGGCGTTAGCGCAGTGCCCTTATAAACATCATCATGTAGAGCCGAGCTCCTGTAGCAGTCACCTGTGCACCATAGCTCAGCGCTCTGTACTGCTGCAGTCGTCATGTCCCCCTCATGTTCATCTGTTTACCTTCATAATCATCCATGTAATTTGTTACTCCTCTAGCTTCCATGATCAACAGTCCATGTTGGATATA
>JAYMFT010000020.1:366713-381400 GCA_038088735.1 Panulirus argus | reverse complement strand
AATGGGAACGTCGGTGAAGGGGGCAGGGGGAGAAGTGATAACAGGGAGTGATGGAGTGAGGAGGAGATGGAGTGAGTGTTATTAACGTAGTGGGTGAGTATGGTACAGTGGGTGAGTAAGATACAGTGGGTTATGATCGTAGGTAAGATAACAGGTCGTGTACATGGGGTTTTAAGATCCAGTGAGTTATGATCGTGGAAGAGTAACGTACCAGGGATGGTGTACATTGTTAAACGACAGTTGTACAGGATGAGTGTGTTGCATGTGCCCTTAGCCAGCAAGAGTTAGCGAAAAGCAGCAGTACCTACTGTTGAGGCCTAAGGGTAGCAGTACCTACTGTTGGGACCCAAGGGTAACAGTGCCTACTGTTGTAACCCAAAGGCAAGAGCACCCACTGTTAGGACTCAAGGGCAACAGTGCCTGCTATTGAGACCCAAGGGCAACAGTACCTACTGTTAGGACCCAAGGGCAACAGTACCTGCGGTTGAGACCCAAGGGCAACAGTACTTACTGTTGGGAGAGTAAGAATTGTGATGGGTTAGTAAGAACCGTAATATATGAGAGTAAATACCATAGTATGGAAGAGAAGGAACTATGGTGTGGGTGAACAGGAACCGAGTTTTGGCAATAAAAACCGTGCTGTGAGACAGTGAGAGCCGTGATGTGACGGAGAAAAAATTGTGGTGTGAGAGAGTAAAAGCCGTAATGTAGGTGACTAAAACCCATGTATTAGGAAAGTAAAGACCTGTGTGTGGATGAATCAGACCCGTAGTGTGGGTGAGTAAAAACTATGGTGGGAAAGCTGGAAAGAAGAGTGGCCTGTGAAAGAGAAATACAGTATATCTGAGTCTTCAAAGCAATTTCTACAGGACATTTGACGACCTAGCGAAGCATTAAAGCAAAATTAGGAAAAAGAATAATAATCTGAAGCTTAATTAGAAAATTTTACAATTTGTCTAGCAAAAATATTGAAGATAATGGACAAACTGACTGGAAAAGAAGATCCTATGAGTGTCTGGAAGCCCGAGTCTCTTGCGAGAGTGCGATGGAAACAGCGTTGGCCCCAGCAAACACCTTGGAGACAGCGGGAGCATTGGAAAACCTGAAAGAGAACCCTAGAGAAGCGATCTAGAAATGTGTGTTGCGTAGATGTTCCAAGAATATAGTCGTAGATTTTTAACTGTCTGAAATATTAACTCGCGATTAGAGCAATCAAAAAGCCTTAGTATTTAGCCCATGAAGAGCTACGTTAACTCCAGCTGTAAGTGAACCGCGTCAACTCAAAAAGTAACTAAGTATTTTAGCCACTCGGATTTGAGCCTCGTAGCTCTGTGAGAATATGCTAGCCAATGAGATTTGAGCCACGTAGATAAAGAAGTCAGTTAAATAAAAGATAAACTCCATAGCCCACGAGTAGAGAGAATCAGTTAAAAAAAAGAAAAAAAGCCTGGAAGATCGAGCAGACCAGAGTGAGAGACTTCTTTGTGTATAGGACGCAAGAGACTCGCACAACGTCGAAGGACGTCCTCCACCCTGGCCTCCTCCAGACACACCCTCAGGGCCAGGTCGACCAGGAGGAGGAAGTAGTGGTGTTGTGGTCCTCGAGAAAGGAAAAAGAACTTACTACGACAGTTCAAGATTGCTTCTGATCATCTAAAAAAAAGTTTTTTTTTTTAAACTTGTCTTTTTGCGCGGTTGACCACGTCTTGATTTAGTTAGCGAACTGCGGATAGGAAGTGTCCGTTTTGAGGACGCGAAGAGCTCGCAAGTTGGCTGTTTTGGTCTGAGCGCTGGTCGTCGCCGGCTCCCCTCCCCTCCCCCCCCCATCGCCCCCCTCCCCCTCCCCCCCGCCTTGCAACTTTGCCTCACCAGTGCTACTCAAAGCCAGAACTGAGCCAAAGGAAATTTTCAATCCACAAGAAATTAAGATTAGTTAAGAAAGATATATATATATATATACATATATATACATATATAAAGATACCCACGCCAAGGACGCTTTGGTAGTGGCTAACACCTGGCCGACTCAAAGAGGCGGAGAACGCTAGCTGCTTGCTCTAGAACCTTGCACGACACACACCCAACGCGTTATTCTGAGACTCTGAGCTCTAAAGGTTTTCCTCACCCAAAAGACTTTTAAAAAGTTACCGTAGTTTGCTTAGAAAGACTGCAAGACTTATATCCTGTACTACTTAAAACATTACACTCGTCTGCGGTACCAACGCCCGTTTTTCTGTAAGGACTCTTCGACTCGAGCTGTAGTCGGGTCGCTTACATGATGTGTACCTACTTACATTCCAAGTTTACTTATGTGTGCCTACTTACATGCCAGGTTTTCTGATGTGTACCTACTTACATACCGGGTTTACTGATATGTACGGACTTACATATCAAGTTGGATAATGTGTACTTACTTACACAGGAAGTTTACTGGTGTGTTCGTACTTACACATGGTTTACTTATGTGTGGGTACTTACATACTGATATGTGCAGTTACTTACATATCAGTACACTAGCGTCAAGTAACCCACATACCGTATGTGCTGCTATGTGTAGCTGCTTCCACATCATGTATACTGACGGTTTTACGCCAACATTTGGTCACACGTGTAGTCAGTATGATGATGTGTGGTTACTCACATACCTCTGATAAGTGATGTGTGGTTATGTATACTTGCACAGTATATTGATGTGCGGTTGCTTGCAGCCCCAGTATATATACTGGCATGTGCTTCACATCTTCAGCTGATGTGATGTGCCCTCACTTGCATTACCAAGTATGTTTCTTGCGTGGCTGCCAGCTGCCCTGGGGTATAGCGATATGCTGACATACGCACCACGTATACTGCTATGTAGCTGCACATATAATGTATTAGATATGCTGTATACAGTGTCGTATGAGGGATATTGGTGTACTTGAGGGGCCGTGTTCTGAAGGCAGAGTCACGCATTTTTTGGTGATTCCGTCTGGTGTGTTCTCACTTGCACATCAGATCCGTTATTTCTGTTGGTACAAACACACCCAGTCAACTGTTGCAGTGTTACTGACTCATTCATTACATATACTGTTGCGAAGTGGTCAACACCCCAGATGTGTACTCTGGTAGCCCAGGTCTGGGGCGTGTAGCCCCCCCCCACCACCACCACCCAACCCTTACCCCCCAAGAACTCCCCAACCCCTCCCCCCCCTCTTGGTGCGACGCCCCATGGGTTGGTGAGGCGACCCTGCACCACAGGGGTGGACCCAGTCCATCCTGGGTGCTCGGGGTCTCTCCCTCACCATACCAGCATCACCAAGTCACTTGGTGTGGTGCCTCATGTCACCACACCAGGTTCCTTAAGGTGTGTGGCGGCAGCACCGCCATATCCAGTGTGGATCCTTGTGTCAGGTCATATCAAAGAGTCGTGCCACTGAACATCTTCAGCACAATATCTGTCTCACCGGAGTTTGTCACTAATGGCCACAGCCTCCTGTGCTGGCCAGATCTTCTTGCTTGTTTATATCTCGATGTAATCAAATCTAAGCATTGTTATAAATTGCTTAAGATATATTTTTAATTTTTCCTGATAGATACGTGTATATGAGATCTGATATAGAAGTTGTCTTGTTAATCTGCAAATTTTATGGGCAAATATGTCGATATATTGTATAAAATAAGTTTGTTTTTATCTATAATTTGTTGTGCGTACAGTGAGGTCATCTGTGACCCAGGTGTGGCTAGGAACACAAAGACTCACCTGGTGTGGAGCAGGGGGGGAGGGGGGATAGCACCCCCACCCCCCCTCCCCAGCAAAAGGTACAGGGGGATTACATACCCCCCAGCAAAGGTACAGGGTATATTTCTGTCTGGTTGCCCCCACAACAGATATGCCATATACTCTGTTATCCTATCAATGTATGGTCTCCGCAAACACATGCCTACCGTTGATAGCCATATGGTATACATGCTGCTACTTATCCTACTAATAAAGAAACGGCATTACTTTCATTCTACATTCAGCCTCTCCGCTTGCACTTTGTAAAATGTTTTGAATTTCACAGTTTGTACTATATTATCTGTAAATAATACGTCATCGAATAAATTTTTGATAATTTACCACGAAGAAATCAAGTCGTTTTTATATACCCCTGAACAGTAAACCTGAACTATAAACCTGAGCTAAAACCTTGGACTATGACCCTGAACTATAAACCTGGACTATGACCCTGAACTGTAAACCTAATTTGTAACCTTGAACTATACACCACATTTGTAGTTTTGTTTTAGTTAGGTTATATTTAACAACCCCCCTCCTTCCCCTTCGGTAGGTGTTCTCAAAGGCTGAGAGAAGAACACGTCATGTGTACCACTTGTTCTGATCTTCGTGTGCCAGAACAGCCCAGAAGAACGGCCATCGGTGCATATATCGTATAAGATAAGTTTGTTTTTATCTATGATTTGTTGTGCTCGTCCAAATTGAAGACACGGGAACGTTTTGCTCTTTAGGTACAGTACAGAGACACCGGACGCTGCCTTAAGAAAGACACAATCATAGAAAAAAAAATCCTAAAAACCTCTTTCTTGATTTTCGGAAAATTATACAAAAAACAAAAGCAACGGCAAATAAAGCAAGTTCGGGTGTTCTGCATTCTTCATCCATCTGTACCCGAGTTGGCCAGCATAAACGAACCTCGACTGACCTACTCAATCCTATGATGACGATGTTAGAAATGCAAGGCATTGGAGAAGGAGTCTTTAGCGCGTGCTCAGGTTGGATAATTGGAGTGGAATAACTGGGAGAGGAGGCACGGACACGCGTCTTATAACAACGACAATGTTTTATTGGTTAGTATCCATAAAGTGAGATGATAGCCCAGGGGCAATGGGCTACTGATGGTACAGGATTATTGCGAGGAAGAGGTAGAGTAAGGCAGGTTGAGTGATACGAGACAGGCTTGGCAGGGGTCCTGTGGCGCTGGTGATGATAGGCGTCAGATGAAGCAGGAGCACGTGGGAGAAGCGGGGGCTGCCCAGTCAACATGGAGCTCCTGTAGGAGGAGGAGGAGGAGGTAGGTGTGGCCCGTATCGCGGCTCCTGGAGTTGTGATGCGGTCAACGAATAGTGTTTGGGATGCAGGAGTGCCGCGGGCGTGGTCGAAGATCCCTTGTTGTTTCAGCTGCTGCTCGTGAGCGCCAGCGGTGTCGTTACAAGTCCTTTCTTTACTCGCAGATTTCGAGCAGAGATTTGCTCCGGTGGCCGCAGCAGCTTGTCGTGAGTAGGATCAATCTTTCATTTGCAGTGCGGAGCAAGGAAAGATGAGAGCTGCACGCATTACTGATATCTGTTTCCTGACAATATTCTGGCTCGTCATACACAACACACGAACTATATTTCCTCGTCTACAGATTGTAAAGAGCGCAAACATGAAAAAATGATAAAAAAGAGAATGAAGCAATACATAATGCGACAAATAACAAAGATACAGCCAAATTAATGGTTAAAATGTGAGTAATACACTAATATATTAAGGGAGAGTTTGAGAGGGTTTGAATTTGGCGGTGGCGTTCCCTCAGCAGTGTTGGCAGTACTGTGGGCGACCGACCGGACATACGCACACGCTAGTTCCTCCGCTCAACAGAATTTACAACCGTAACCGCAGCTGGTACGTGTGTGTTCCGTGGGCATAGGGTGAATATTATGTGTGAGCAAGTGTAGGTCATTGTGGCATTAGCTAGGGGCACAGGCAGTAAGGATGTTGCCTTAATTTTTGGCAGGAATACCGCGCGTTAGGCCTGGCGGCTTGGGCTGGGTCGGTGAGGGAATATGTACAGATCCAGAGAGAAATTGACACCCTTTCGGGGCCGCCCCAGAAGTAGCTACAGTGAGGTCCAGCCGTCCCTGTGAGCGTGGGAGGTAATCATTTATGGCGTGAGGTGAGGCAGCTCAGAAACAAGAGAACACTGGAGACCAGAACAGCATGGTTGATCGACGGGAGGATATCAGATGGCCGGAGGGAAGACAAACGCGTCTCGCTGGCGTTCCGTTCCGTATGTTTTCCTGTTCAGCAGGTGAATGAACTCTGGCACTCAGTATTTAAAGGTGGTGGTCATCTTCCCTCGTTCCAGTGTGGTGTCAGATGGTAGTTGGTCTATGACTTTTGGGTCGGTCAAGAAACAGATTCCTCCAAGCAGTAGCAGGTCATGGAGAGCTGCATGAGCGTAACGGAGGGTGATGGTTTGGCTCATTTGTGTCAGAAAGTGTGTGTTGCTCTAGATTGATGGGTACAGCCCGGCTCCTGCCATGCCATACAGCAGTTTTGGTGCCGGCAGAAACATGCACAGAGTAGTTGGGTCAGTGGGTGAGGGAAGATGAAGAGAAATCAGAACAGGTGGGTCCGCAGGATAAGGACGGAGTGACTAGCTTATGTGGATTTTTGGAGCGGCCAACTTCAACAAAGAGTCCGCAACAGTAAGGCGGAAAACGGTAGACAAGTTGCTAGCTTGTTTGGAAAATGCTTTTCGAGGAAAGCTGAGTTACACAGAGATTGAGACAGTTTCAGGAGCGAATAGAGCAGTCTTCGCAGGGCGTATTGGAGATTATAAATGTGTTGAAGGAGACGCAAGAGACGATGCAGAGTGTAACGCCAAGGGCGACCGAGGAACGAACGTGGTGGTTGCGTGTCTGGTTTCGTAGGAATCTGGGGGACAGGAATTGAGGAGAAAGATGCAGAAATTGTGGGAGGAGCTTTCGCAGGAGCCACGGGAAGGGCTGGTTCAGCTGGTGGGTAACAGATTGTGAGGGAGGCTGATCGGACACGGAAGGTAGAAGGTGAGTGGATGAGACAGACGGTTAGTGTTGGAGTGGTTAAGGGTGAGGGAGGGACGTCTTCCGCTCCACCTTGCGTATTGTGTGGACAGCGTGGTTGGTCACTTGGGTTGTCAGTGTAAAGGGTTCCATAGTCCGAAGTCAAGGGAGGCAGGGGGACAATCTTCCCTGAGGGGTGCGGGTCTGTCATCAGGGCAGAGGCTTGGGCTGGAGAATCGGCGGATTATACGGAACGTTGCAGTGGGTGCTCACGGGGCGAACTGGGTCATTATACGGAAAAGTTAAGGCGTTTGGGAAAACATCTGGGTTATTAATGTGTTGGTGCCGAGTGTGGGCGACTGCTGACTATGGAGCTGAAGCATTCCTGGAGGCAGAGGGCCAGAGGCTCGGTACAAGGAGTGGCTTATGCCTAGTTAAGTGGTTGCCCGCGGAAGGAATATTTATATGTTATGAACGCGAAGGGGACCTAGATTACAAGAGTAGGATATGTTAACATGGACTTAAAAGCGGAATATCAAGTAATGATGGGCTATAGGTTGATTGTGAAGGACTGTGGGAATGAATGGATGGAAGAGATAGAGAGAACCAGTTTGTTTGTGTTGATGGCGATGAACAATCTGGCAGAGTAGGTCAGCAGAGGGTGGCAGAATATCTTGGGATATAATCTGCAGTCGAAGTTGCTTGTAAGGTGGGGTTGGTGCGTTCGGGCCGTGGAGGTTAGGTTAAAGGTGGTTACAGGTTTCTGCCCTTTGTAAGTAAGGTTTATTTCGAGTTTTTGCCAAGATGGATGCTTCGCTACACGCCTTGATGTGTGGCCAGTCAAAAGAGGCTGTTAATAGATACTGGAGTACTGTCAAGCCAACAGATTTTGATCAGTGAATCGTCCAGGCAGCTGTTCTGATTGTTGCCGGCTATACTAGATTTGTCGTGGAAACAGGTTTCAGTTTAGAGGGACGACTGGTTGTTGTCTTGCCTCAGGTGCGTGATGAAAACTTGACCATCTGGTGGTATATATGCTCAGCGTCCGTTGTTATTGTTAAAGAAAATTGAAATTGTTAGCACTGAAGTAGGTGGTGAAGGAGCAGTTTAAGAATTATGCGGCCGGAGGGCAGTTTGCGGCGCTAACTGACAACAACGACCCCCCCCCCCCGGCTCATCTTGAGACGGCGAGGTGAGGAGCGAGAGAGTGTAGGATGTGCGGGTGGCTCGGCGTCCTGAACCTGTTTGACTTTATGATGAACTGTCGACGTGGTCAGGAAGCTGCCAGTACGGACGAGTCGTATCGGAGGCCGGACGAGGGCGGAAACAGAGGATGACAACGAGGTACATGAGACGTGGGGCGGGGGGGACACGAGACGGTCAGAGACGAGGGGACGTGTAGCAGATCATGATGGTACGGAAGTGGATGAGGGATGAACACCGAGCCGGACTGTCCGGCTGTGCGTCAATTATGGCTGCAGATAACTGGGGCAGTTAAGCGGGAGGGATTTGCTCCATTCAGGGGTGGCCCCTGCCTAAACACAATAAAATGACCTGGTATTAGCTAAAATAATAATTCCTGAATTTGTCGAACCCTGCCGCAGTCCATCCCCTGCAGTGGGGCCCTTGGGCAGGTATGCCCCAGGGGTAGGCCCTGCAGTGGGGCCCTCGCTGCGGAGTGAAAGCTGTCCAAGCTCAATAAAATGGCCTGGCGATAGCCAAAAGAAAAATTCCTGAAATTGGAGGTCGGTGCCGCCTCCCCTTGCCTGCAGCGGGGCCCCTGCGCAGTCATACCAGTCGTTTAGGAAGTAGTGGAGAGTGAGTGAGAGAGTCGCTAAGTCTGAAGAAAGACGGGATATACTGGAAAGGAGTTCAGCATAACAAGCGAAAGCGGCTACCACTGTTGCCATAGGGTCATAAATGGGAGGAAGTTTTGCGAGCGACACAGGAACGTTGGGGTCATCAAGGTGTGGCAAGGACTACCGTCATATGACATGATCGCTTACTTTGGCCAGCCTTATACGAGGGTATCACGAGGCACGTAGCCCAGTGATAGAGTCTCGGGGTAAACCGCTACTAATTGTGAAATAGAGAAAGGTTAATCTGTTAACAGTTATGGGGATAAGGCAAAGAGAGCAACATATTGAACGGGATATGCAACATGCACTGCAAACTAGACCCATTTTGAGAAGAATACTCCATAAAGATTCTGTTACCGAATATCGTATTTAGAGATATCATGGAATATTACAATTAGAATGATACAAAAAAGAGGAAATGAAGGGAAGTTTAGTCATTTAATACTCTTTATGTGTTTGAAAATTGACATTATTTGATACTCTATGTGCTAGACCTCGGTATATTTGATCCAAACTTAGAAATATTTAAGCACAAATTACAGATATTACCTATCATAAGTATATCTATATTGTACACGATTGTTAATCCGTGAGCAAGATAATTGAAATTATCTATACTCTTAACGAAGATTTGGTAGATGATAATCCTGATGATATCTGTAATCCATCTTGATACAGATAATGCTATAATATTACTCGGTTTAGAGGTATAGCATACCCTGCCTGAGGACGTATTACGAGTGTAGTAGGACCGATAAGGGAACACAACAGCAGGCTCTTGCATCCTATCGGTAGATGCTCATACATCCATCTGTGTCAGATGACACGTTCGAAAAGGACGAGTCGAGTTATGGTTGTACCGAACCGCATGATTCGGTCTCATTGAGAGTCTCGTTCCTAATCAGGAATCTAATATTGTCGGTATAATCCAGATCTCCAATACAACTTTGACATCTAATTCCTTTCCAAGTGCTAAACTAGATTCGGATTTTATCTACGAGTAATAAGATAACGCCAGAGTTCATATTGCGATGGCCAAAGCACTTCCCAGATGAAACGATCCGGTGGTTTCATTTACTACAAGTTCGTTTCCACGATGAATTGGTCAAAATGAACGGATTCTGTTGGTTCCCGTCTGTGGTAACAGGACTTTATGAGAGAGGTTTTCAAAAAAGAAAGAAAAAAAAAATCCTCATCTCTGAAACTAAGCGAGCATTTTTTTTGTCTTCCGTGTGGTTAGTGATGGTGATGACTTTGTGTACACTGTCATCGGCTGCAGCTAGACTTCTTCATGCGGGCGTTGATGCTGCTGACGTTCACCAGTTGGCCAGCAGTACTTATCTGCTGGTTAGCACTTCGCCGGGCCATCACTCGTTGCGCTCTCTGAAGCGTTCCGAAGCAGGTGATGTGAACCGTTGAGGTGTTCTGATGGAAACCCGCATTCGTCTCGTTCAGCTTTCTTTTTTTTTTTCTTCTTTTTTTATATGCAGACTTGTCGATGGGCCAACATCTTGATATAATAAGCGTTAGAATAGTCTAGTTGTCAGCGGTCAGCGTATCTAGCTGCTACGCATATGATACGAGGTTCGAATCCTTGCTCTTAGAGGGTATTTTGTATATATATATATATATATATATATATATATATATATATATATATATATATATATATATATATGAAAGTCTAGCTGCAAGATCTTTCGTTTATCACATCTTCGGACAAACTGACAAAGATAAGGTGGCAAGCAGTATTTGCAAAAGAAACTCAGATCAGTGTGGAGTTAATTAAGCAAAACTGACCAGCTAGGTTGTAACAGATCAACTAGGTAAGGACCCTTTACATACCTAATTGACACGTCAGGTCACAACAGTTAAGCCGGACAGAAACTTCTTGCACATACTAAATCTAATATTATTGGATTAGAATGAAATTGGCCATAGAACATATTTATGTTCCCATCACAAGATTTGGAAATTATAAATGATTCTATTACCTTTTTCTCCAAAGGAGACTTGGCTCAAGGATTATGGCAAGCACTGTTTAGTCAGTGTGATGGTCCTCCTCTGCTTTTTGTGAAACTATTTTCTTGACCACTCCTGACACCATATTCGTGTTGGTTAATGTTACGATGCTGATAATGTTTTTTGATTGATACGAGGTTTCTAATTGATAGATATATAGATAGACAGGTATATGCTCTTGACAGGCAAACCTGGGATGGTATCTTTAATGAACACAATATGGATGTAGCTGGGAAAAGATTCGATAAAGCTCTCACAGTACAGGAAGGAACATGTGTGTCAATGTGTACAAAAAGTTCTCGTTCCAAAACGAAGCAGAGGTGATGGAGCGATGACATAAACAAGTGTTTATTGTGGAAGAAAGCAGCACATGCGAAATTCAGAGAGACAAATAAACAGCATGACAGAGTGAAGTGCATGCATTTGCATAGGGAATATAAGAGATTCATACTTCAAAGCAAACGTCAGTATGAAGCGCATTATGTTGCAAATAGCAAAAGAAACCCGAAAGAGTTTTGGAATTATGTTAGAATAAGAGTCATTACTCAGTCAACTGGGCCATTGATTGGAGAAAATGGTGACTTGATTCAAGACAACGTAGCCCTGGCAAAGATTTTCAACTATATATTTTTTGCATTTGTATTTACAGTTGAAGTAACAGCTTATGTACCGAATCCAGTTCCGTAGCTAGAGGGGTTGGGAGGTTGAGGGACGTTTGCAGCATCTTGAAATGACAGAAAAAGATATACTTAACAGCGCTCATGGTATGAAAATAAATAAAACGGCAGATCCAGATATGTTTAATCCGAGGACACTGCAGGAGGCGAAAAGTGAGACAGTTCAACCCTTGGCTGCTCTCTTCAAAACGCTACTCGCTACGGGAAATGTTCCAGAGGAATGAAAATTTGCCAGTGTGACAACGATATTCCAAAAAGGCTGTAAATTACTGCCTGGGAATCATCGTCCAATTACCTTAACGTCTGTAGTTTCGAAACCATCATTCTGGATAAGATTGTAAACCATTTAGATAAACGAGTATCACCACGATTGTCGACGAAATCGTTCATGTTTGACTAATCAACTCGATTAATTTTTTGAGGTAATCATTGCGTTTGATGAACGTAAAGCGGTTGATGTGATCTGTTTAGATTTTCAAAAAGAGAAAAAACATTTGATAGATTTCCTCATTAAAGGTTACTGACAATGGTTAAGTCACATGGTATAGATGGGGTTGTTCAGTAACCAAAACAACCATCTGTGCAGGTGGGGGACGTTATGCTCCGAAACTGTCGGAAGGGTTGGTAGGCCACCATCCAGTACCCATCACAGGAGTGTGTTGTCATATGGGAACAATTTATCAGTTATGTATATGATTACTGTCCCACAGTATAGGGAGCCAGTTGTTACCGCTCCTGGAATATGGTTTACGTAGTAATGTACCATACATGAGCTATGGTTGCAGTGCATGACTCGTTTTGACGCTATATTGGTGTCTAATATTAGAATATCGAGACCGAGTTAGTCGATTATGAACCCTGTTCATGAGACGTTTCATTGCCGGTTATGAAACATATCCGAGCCAACACGTGACGAGTTTATGTTTCTCATGCCATTCGTCGTGGAAACCTCACAGGGCACGCGGGGAGCCATTGTACAGTCCTTGTCAACGGAGCGGCCGACCACGCAGCACTACCCAGGAGGAGTAGGAGGGAGACCAGGTTGGTCGGTTTAATTTGTAGTCATGTAGTAATGTTGGGGCATCTGAGAAGCGGTGAGGGATGCGGTCTGACATCCGTGCTGGTGGGTTGTATCCATTGTGCCTCGCAAGTTTAATCCCGTCATAGCAGCAGGAAGTGCGTACTTACAGAAAATGCTAGCCAAATAAGATAAACCACCAGTTCCTGTGTTCATTTCTTTCATTCGGGCATTCATGCAATACGACGCAATTGATTGCACACGCTTCTGTTGCCATACCAGATGCTTAGCAATACGAGGAGAGATGATGATCCCGTTACAGAACAAGGCTGTTAAATGGAGTGGTAACAGCTTGTTGGAAAATATAGGCCACAGCCGAAATGGAAGGTCAAGCTTTCACTGACTGTGTAAAGTAGTAAAGTAGCCTTATATATATGAACTACGTTTTAACTCTTATGTATATACACACTAACACACACACACACATACACACACACACATTCTACCTGTTTGTCTCTCCCAGACTGCCTGTAAGTCTGTCTGGCACCAGCATGTTCACTATCATGCAAATTCATGTTCACTTTCACTTACCATGTTCATCGTCACTCATCATGATGTTCATCATCGCTTACCATCATGTTCGTCATTCACAATTAGATTCACTATCACATCATTTTCGCCACTCACCGTCATGTTCACTAAGACAGTGATATCTTCGCTACCACTCACCATCATCTTCACTATCACCATCATGTGTATCACCCATCATCGGGATCAATCACTGACAGTCTTGTTCACTATCATTGTACATCATGATCACTATCACTCGCCACCATGCTCGCTACCATGTACGGTATTGGTAACCGTCACTTAACAGTCTTCTGTACATTATAAGGTTCTCTCACAAGTATTCCTTCTCTGTGTGAATTACAAGCGATACAGATATTGATAGGTTTTGACTCAATGATGGAAAGGGTCGACTCATATTTGTTATCGGCATTTTGTGGGGCGCGTAGAAAGACCTCATTCTTTCAACTTTCATGAACAGAAATATGGCCGAGTAATCGACAGAAACTCCAAATTATGTGTTTTGTTGACATTCCGTTGTTATGGAGTGTCAAAAAAGGTGAAATCACACACGTGAACCACGCAAGTTGTGGAACATTAAAAAAAGGCTTGTTTACTCCAGCTGGATGAAGTATGGCTTGATAATGACCCCTCAGAAGATAGATATGCCTTTTACGTGACCTCTAACCATCCCCTGCGGAACTGTTGAAATGGCTCAAGCCACAAGTTTGTCTCATGCATTGGACGGAGCTTTTGGTGAGGTGCTAGGACTATCGCCGAAAGCGCCTCTGTATAAGAAACAGCGGTCCACGAGCCCCTTAAGTTCTGAGTCGTGGGTGTACTGAACCAAGGTACACCCCTACCAAGCACCAAGTTCAATCGACATCGAAATGAAGGAACGGCGTAAAACCTTGATTGTCGGGAAGAGCACGGAATAAATTTAGCGGAAACAGTGTCTTCCTACTGGAGACATTTATAGCCTTTCTATGGTCAAAAGGATTCATTCAGTTATTACTAGAGGAGAAAAGACTGGAAAATGACATGTTTTTATCCTGTAGTAAAGAAAGGTAGTATTCTGTTTCCACTGAACCATCTTAATACTCGGGGAAAATAATGGTCATCAACAGGGCTTACGTAACAAAATATCTTGTCACCAGCTTCAGGAAATATATACTGAAATATATAACAATTATGTTACAGCAATAGTGTTTGACCTCATGCACTCATACTTCAACAAACCCTTTTGTTGAAGTTCCAATTGAAATATAGGTACGTAAGATAGTTACAGTGATGGTACTGTAATTTGTAATTGAATATAATACTGGATTGCAAAGAGAAAACAATTTGTACAGAATTTGGAAAAGGTCCAAATTCTTACGAGCAACGGTGGTGTACCAAGTGATCGAGTCCTTGATCCACTTCTCTTGATGACTCAAGATTCAAGACTAGCAACCAGTGGCTCATTTCCAGGAAGATAAAAGCTAGAAATTGGGGTAACTTCAGGAGGTGATTACTTAAATGTTCAAAATGATCGAGACAAATTGGCGGCTTGTAGCCAGAAGCCGGAGTGGGGAGGCGATTATAAGTGTTTAAATTTCCATAAAAAACAAAATATGACGACACGCTTGGAAAAGTTCGTCCAGAGGTCGACTGTCCACAAGACGAAAAGTCTTAGTTATCATCCGTAGCTGTCTGGTATATACTCAGTTTCCTCCAGCTGTTGCTCACGGAGAATATATATATATATATATATATATA
>JAYMFT010000020.1:349292-366613 GCA_038088735.1 Panulirus argus | reverse complement strand
GAGAGAGAGAGAGAGAGAGAGAGAGAGAGAGAGAGAGAGAGAGAGAGAGAGAGGAGCTGGGGAGAAGTTGGTATGGCGTGGGGTGAGGATGGGATGAGACAGTTGCTGTGTGTGTGTGTGTGTGTGTGTGTGTGTGATAATGAGATGGAAAAAGAGAGATAAAGAGAATGAGAGGTTCAGGAGAATAAGAGAGAGAGAGAGAGAGAGAGAGAGACCCTCCGAACACGTCTCCCAGCAGATTTTCTGGTGACGTAACCCCCCACCCCTCCCCTCTCCGCCCACCACACGACCCACATGAGCAACCAGGTGACGACCTCCACCTCCCCTCCTTCGGAAACCAGGTCACACACACACCCCAGCTTGACCTTCTGCAGCAGCGTCGCGCCCCCCGCCCGGCCGGCCTGACATTCTGACCGCGCTCAATATTGAGCGTTCTGAACGCAGGTGTTGAACGAGGCCTTGCGGTACGACCACAGTACCACCACACCCCTACCCCCCACCCCCTTTACTCCCTCCCCACTATTTTTTTTCAGCACGACGACCCGGAGGGAGGGTGGCACGACCCTTGGGCATGAAGGCATGGTGGTCTTTGACCTGACCCTCAGGGGTCGTATGTACATCCCGCCCAAGGGGACGTACCGTCATGCTCAAAAAGGGTCGTCGTACCGTCGTGCTCAAATGGGGGTCGTAGTACCTTCGTGATCAAAAAGGGTCGTACCGTCGTGCTCAAAAAGGAGATCGTGCCTTCGTGCTCAAAATGGGTCGTACCGTCGTGCTCAAAAAGGAGGTCGTGCCTTCGTGCTCAAAAGGGGGTCGAAGTACCGTCGTGCTCAAAAGGAATCGTACCATCATGTTCAAGACAAAAAATGAACAAAGCTGGTCTGATAAGTAGCCGATGCAGTTCAGCCCAAGTATAAGTGTAAAGTAATGAGGATGGGACACAGCGAAAGGCGACCTAAAATATGTACTACATTTACCCAGCAGGAAATAGGCAGCGAGAGTCTGTGTGTGTGAAATTGGGACTTTGGGATATGACACCGTCCCAAACCTGTGGCCAGAGTCCCACGAGAGCAGGATAGTTAAGGAGACCAACTGTCTGCTGGCAGATATTAAATAAACAATAATTACATGCCTAAGGAAACCTATCCTCCACAAGGCCAAAGCTAGACTATGCTCAAAGAGCTCACAGAGAAGGTACAGAGGAAGGCATCCAAGATTTCAGCAGAATTAAGAGAGATCTGAGTCACATGGAGAGGCTATATGGGCCTTGAATTTAGAGGCTATATGAGCCTTGAATTTGCTCACCGTGGGAGAGAGAAGAGCAAGGGGTGACCCGATCACAACACATTGAGTTCTCAAACCATTTTGATGACGCAGACAGTGAACAGTTCTTCGAGAGATGTGGGGACAGAACAACCAGAGAACAGAACATGAAATTTTGCAAGAAACTTATATCAAAAGATGCAAATAAGTATTGGTATAGCATAAGATTGGTGGATGACTGGAATAGAATGACTGAGGACAGTTAAATACAGACGCCATATATGAATATAACGAATCATATGACAGTTAAGAATGTTCGAGAGATGAGAGGGAGGGGAGGGGAGCAGGCCCCACGAGTGAATAGAACTACCCCCTCCCCACCCACCCCCCCCCCGTACAATACAAACGGGTAATTATAAGCAACCAGTTATACAGGGAGACGACCCCCCTCCCCCTCCCGACCCGGCCCACCACCACCACTCCCCTTCCCTCCCCCTCCCCCTCCTTCATGCTGCATCTCCCCCCACCCCACAATCTCCCTTCATTCCCACGGCTCTCTCTCTCTCTCTCTCTCTCCCTTCCCCCTCCCCTCCCCAGTTATCTCACCGCAGGTTACCCATCACTTGGGGCGCAATGACTTCCTCACATCACTCACGTAAATTAGAACGTTGGCAACTCACACCCTGTCCGCTTCCCCCTACCCTCCTCTACCCCCGGCAGCTCATGACAACAGCACTAACAGTTCTCTGGGGCGCTCATGACAAGGGAAGGCTCCTTTACCCCGTCCCCCCCTCTCCCTCCCTCCTAAAACCCGTCCTGACGTCAAGAGCAAAGTTGACGGGGGGGAGGGGGGGGAGACACTTGGGTTTGCATCATTTAGGGCACCCTCCCCCCCAATCACGTACTTCCGGGAGCAATTTGGCAACTCCTTATTTCATCCGAGTTTGGACGGCAATTACAGCTTCTTAAAGACCATTAGCGGAGGAGTGAGCAGTGAATAGACTTGACTTAGTATACATGGGAAAGAGCTGGCATGCTCAAGCCTGTAATTTGTAAGATAAACTGTGTTTTAGTCAAGAATATAAACATCTCTTGAATTCTTTGAATTTCTACTGTCTTGATTTCAGTTGAGAAGTTTCCTTTACACACAGACTTCAGGAATATTTTGTGTAATTTATTGTAAATGTATCTTTACTAATTCCACATCTTAGTTGGAAAGTGACATATATAGCTTTTCTTTATAATTACTTTTGAAAGATGTTCAGTAGCGGGTGATTTGCAAGATGTATACTTGGATTTTGCTGTCTGTATTTCGTGTTACATTTGACCCAATGGTCAGAACTGTGTACAAGATCACCATATTGTCCGCAGTGAACCAGTGGAAGAATCTAGAGAGGAAATAAGTCTAAAGCCAAACTTGTTGTAAGTTGTTAAACTTGAGCCACGCTTGTCGGCCATATTACGAATAGTCAGGGAATTTCTTGCTTTATACATCGTTATTTGGACTTGCTCATGTTTAAAGAGGCGAGTAAGGTGTGTGAGCCAATAACAAAGGAGTAAAAATGGCTGCGTAGATATTATTTTATGCATAGAACGTGTTATTATGACTTTGACATCCCGTTTAACTTTATAGTTGGTCTGAAACCAGACAGCTTTGGGCCGACCCTAACGGTCTTCAGGATTTGTGATTTAAGAAATTTTTCTCCATACCTGTTGGAGTTGATATCAAAGGCATCTTAATCATTCTTATTTACATACTTAGGTACGAGAATGTTTAGTCAGTCCAGTTTCGCGTAAGACCTGGACCCATTGATAAAAAAATCACAAAGTAGATCAGTAAATGCTAAGCACATTTTCTTTCACTATTATTGTTCGATCCTGAAAAAGTGGCCCGTGGTAGGGCAAGAGAGTCAAAATGCTCCAATTTCTCTAAATTATTACTTCACGGAAATTTAAAATGTTTTACAAAGTTTTCAAAATATATTTGATTTTTATGGAAAGAATTAGGTACAGAAAATTATTTTGTACAAATCCAACGAAGAGAAGCACTTACATAAAACCAGAAATGATTTCTTACAGTAATTCCTTTAGGCAATCCGTGACCATATTAATCTTGTCTTTTAACATTTCACGAACGGCAGTGGACTTAACTCTTGCTTTATGCCGCTTCCAAAGACGTGATGGCAAATTGATTAACAGGATTATGCAAGTCAGATGGCGAAAATTTGGCATAGATCAGACAGGATATATATTTAATTCAGGACGGCTTGGTTTTCAGCGTATACCATATTCCCCAATCAAAGATGGCGAAGATTATAACGTCATATTCGCTCTGGCTTAGAATATCGAAGCGGCATATAACATTGCTTACATAAGCTGTTACGGCAAAATTATGTATGTTATAGGCTAACCCGACAGTTGATGCGTGGTGTCAGATCAATTCATTCGATTTATGCGATTTACATGGGTAGTGTTGATGAGTGTAAAATATTTTTGGTCATACTTGATAAATAGAATATATTTCAAGATGGTGATTTTTTTTTTTGTGCCAGAAATATTGTTCTTTAAACGTGTTGGTAATGAAGATAGCAGTTATATTGACTACCAAAAGTGAAAAATACTAGTATACTTCATGATGGCGGTGTTGGGGTCAGATATAACACATGTTGTCAGGGGTAATGTTATGACGCGATATAACGGGTTATATCAGATGAGCAATTCTGATATCTCGAATATTTGTGATGCTTTAACGAACCAGATTTGGTGTGTGTGTGTGTGTCTGTGTCTGTGTGATAGGGTGGGGGTATGACAGCCCCCCTTAGAGGGGGAGGGGGACGTGGGGGAGGGGGATATAGAAGACCTACCAGCGCAGGAAGCCTCAGAGTTGTGCCACCCCACCCACCCCCACCAAGCCCCCCCTCCCAACCAGCCCCCCCACCCTTCCCCCCCCCACACACCCACAAGCTGCCTGTGATGTAATGCGGGAGAAGCCATTGTGGGCAATGGCTCATGACGCACGCACGTACGTACACGATCTCTTGCGTTCTCTCCTGTCATCCACTAAACGCCCAGCAGAGCTTTAGCCGTCATGTCTGCCATTTTGAACTTAGATTCGTACTGACGGGTGGTCACCCCCCCGGATTAAGTGGGGGTGGTGGTAGATTGAACCAAACGGTTTTCTCAGTCCTGGAAAAATACCTGATAGAAGTAAGAGGAGAGAGAGAGAGAGAGAGGTATCTGAGTGAGATACAGGAACAAAAAAAGAAAAAAAGGCAGAGCTGCTTGATAAGACTTATCTTTTCTGGTGCAGTTGAACTAACATGATGAATTTTACAGCTGAACCAACGCCAAGGGAGATAGTCTAGCTGAAGAGGCACAGAGGACGGGGAGGCAAACAGATAGAACGAGAGAGATGAAAAATAAGGGAGAGGGAGAGAGAGAGAGAGAGAGAGGGGGAGATAATGGAAAAAGGAAAGGACATATGATAACTAATTTAATGACTTTTCTTATATGAATTCAACCCGCCCAACCTCCCCCCCTCACAGGTATTACAGTGTGCTCTAACCTTACCCAATGAGACTGTAAATTCCCCTCCTGTATTACCACAGCATACAATACCCCAGTGTCCTAGTGTGCATACACACACACACACACCACAACACTTGTGTTTCTGTTGTGTGTTGCTTGGTCACAGTAACACAAAAGCTTTGTTTTATCTTGACTGTTTATTAAAGTGGCCTACACAGACAGACAGACAGACAGACACACACACACACACGTCCGAATATATGAAAAGCCCGTCTCCTCTTCCGTCATTGTGACAGGACCTCACTGTCTGTATTGTTTGTCCGCCCGTCCCATCTCCTGTCATGCCATTGTGAGTCCGTCCGTATGTGTGTGTGTGTGGGTAGCCTGTTCTCTTCTCTAAATCCACTTTCACTTTATACATTGAGGCAAGTGAATGCCCAGTGCATTGCTGGCTGTAGCTTGTAAGACATTTCATGTCAAGGGACGCCATATTCATGGGAAAATAGGGATTGATCCAATTTCGGGCTCTATAGTTTCCTAGCTCCTCCGCTGACCAAGGCAAACATATGTGGATATTAGAAATTAAGGCATTGGTTTTATATTTTGTGATTCCTTGGCGTTTGTGGAGCCGGGCTAGGAGACGGAGGCGATGCGGGAGCCGACCGGATGCAAGCAGACCACCAGAGAGAGAGACCGGCCGGCCGGCTTTGGCTGGGGGGAGAGCGACACCGTCTCTTGTTCTTCGGAAACGCAAAAGTTCTATTAAAACGATAGCTGTTGGGGAATGGTGGGGGGGGGGGGGAATTAACCTGGTGTTTCCCATGGGTGGATGTCCACTCTCAACCCCTCATACCCCCCAGAGTCAAGCCAGATTACGGTGAAGGACCCATGCAAAAATAAGAGAAAATCTAAATTTAAAGCGGCGGTCAGGCCGCCATTGGCTGCCGCCCCTTGACGTCATCGTCCCATGCACATCCAGGCGGGAGAGGGCTGCCGGTCGGCCGATTATTATCCCGGTTATTAATGGCGTGAAACGGACTTATTTCCCTTCGCGCTTCGGCACGACGCGAGGTACGGCGTCGCTCAGGATGGCTAGAGTGTGTTAGTCGATAATGAAGTTGAACTACGGCCTGAGAATGGAAAGACCGGTGCCGTCGGGGGCAGAGCGCGGCTGGACCACGCCTATTGGCCGAGGGGGCGGCCACGCCCCCAAGCGGCCGCCTATAAATACCGGGAAGCCGGCAGGTTTCGTCACTCGCCGCTGAGTCGAGGAGAGGTTTGGACGGTACGTGAAGCTCTCCCTTCCAACCAACCCTAACCAACCAACCAACCATTTTCACAGCCTTATAGGCTGTTCTCCCATTGGTGGCGTTGGCTGGTGGTAGTAGTTGTGTGTGAAACACGAGAACAGTGATAATATAGTGTTTATTTTAGTGCAGTTGTGAGTGGTGATATTTACATCCAAAATATTCCTTTTTGTCTTTGTGTGTTTGTGTGCAGTTCTCTGAAGTGATTTTTGGTGGGTGTCGCGTCCCACCGCAGTGGCGCCACAGCTCTACCACATACATACATACACACGCACGCACGGTATTGATGTGCATCAACATTTCATGAGGTCAATATAGGATTTCAAAGGACCTGATAACCAGGAGAGGGTTGTAAATTCAGGCCCCCCTAAGAGGTAGTACTGAAATGTGTAGACAATTTAGAATTGGTTGTAGAGACACGCCCTCGCACACTATAGTGTCCCTATTTACCGTTGAAATTCTTTTAAATCTGGAGTTCCAAGACTAGTTTGAATTAGATTTAGATATGTTGGGTCCCCTGTATCGTAACGTAGCGTCACCCATTGTGCCCTTTTTACTGTGTTGAAATAGCTTGCATTGGCACGCCATTATTGGTGGAATGCCCTTAAAGTTTAGACCTTTAAATGTAAATTTAGGTAGCTTATTTAAACGTTCCCTAAAGTAGTTGTATTCCAAGTTGAATTTGTGTAAGTGTCCGGTGTAGACTTTGAAAATAGTTTACATTTTGAGACTTTTAGAATTGTCAGCATAAGCAGATACCAAGATAAAGATTCTGGAATTTTTTTTGTTTTAAGTAAAAGGGAGACGGGTGAAGGGAGCCGGTTGGTTATAAGGGCGTGAGCCGGTGCCCTACCGCAGCCGGCTCTTGCCTGAGCCGACCGGCCGCCTCCCCCCCTCACCCTGTTGACATTACACTACCACATTCCCCCCCTCCCACCCCACAATGGACCGTCCCCACTCTGGGAATTAGTTTAAAATTCCACTCCTCTGGCTTGTTTAATCCGGCATTTTTTTGAAAGTTTTACGTTCTCCGGGGCTCGTTTCACCTCGTGTCTGTGTGTATGTGTGTACGTAAGAGGATTGCTTGGGGATAACCAAGTCCATTCACGAGGATGGAGAGTAAATGGCTCTTTTGTGTTCGTGGTAGCGGGGTTGCCGGCAAATGGCGCCGCCACTGGGTGCGGCGTGAGGGACAAGAGTGATGGAGAGTTTTAGTGGGATGGATCCAGATGAGGGGTGTCAACGTGGGTAGTGTGTGGAGTGAGAGAGAGAGAGAGAGACCGGGTACTCCCTAGGTCTCTCCTATGGAGGTCGGGTATTACCCTGGTACTGCGTAGGTTCTTTGTGTGTTTTGCAAGGCCTGTTGGTTTTCGAGGCTGAACAGAGGTCATTGTTGGCTAAGGAGAGGGAATAAGGGCAATATCCTGCAGAGGCAGCGTTGCCGGGTTACAATCAAGAGACGCGCGTGGGCTGCACTGATGAAGTGAAGGAATTTGCGTGTTGGTTTGAGGGAAGACTGTCCCTTGCAGGAGGTTGGTTTGAGTGATTTGTAGGTTCTGCTGTCAATATCTATAATGCTTGGAGTATAATTGTACTTTGGAGACTTCAGGTATCAAGCTTAAATTCACACACACACACACACACACACACAGTCTCCCGTCTGTCCCTCATGGGTACTGTCGTCTCCCTCCCCCCTACCTCCCCTCCCCGGTGGTGACTCACAGGGAGGAGAGAGGGGGTGGGGGGGAGAAGGCTGCTCGCCCTCCATCCCCCCACACCCCCAGGACGCACGTAGCCGACGCAACGCGTCCCGTCCCTACCCCAATGACACAAGTTAACGATACCAGTCGATGTTTGTTTCCGAAATGGTTGTGGGGAGAATGTAGTGAGATTGAAGACATGTTCATTGTATGGAGGCATTGTTAGCCATAGTTTTATTTGGACTGTAACGATTGTCAGGGGATATGGCAATATATCTGGGGGTGTTGGTGTGTGTTGCTGGTGTCTGGGGAGGAGTAGGGGGGTGGATGCATTACGTGATGGGAGAGGCAGGGGGAGGGAAGGGAGAGTTGGAATGCATGCGGGGGTAGGGAGAGGAGGCGGGGGAGGATAGATACAGGATGTCTGGCAGAGAGATCAGAGCCATAGGTGGGGAGGATAGCGAATGTGGTCGAATGTTGGGTGAATAGACCTGCTGGTAGACATAAGCTGGTCTGATATGGTAAATGGGGAGAGTAGAATCTGGTAGATGGATGGAATGTTCAGGTTAACTGGTGCGGTTGTTGGCGGGGTGTAAGGCCTGGGATGGGGAGAATGAGGGAGGAGTGGGGTGTCATCACAAAGCTCCCCCCCCCCCTCCTTTAGACCTTGAACTTGAGCCGTGTGGAGCTGGGAGGGTCATGTGCTGGATGGGAGAGACACACACACAAACAATTGCTCCCATCACGCGAGCTGCGTTCCTTGTTCCACCAAACTGTGGCTGGTTGGTTTAGGGCAGCCAGTTTAATACGGTAGTTATGGTTTAACACATGCAAACACCCCCTCCCCCCGTATTGTGACGACTAATTCTTGGCGCAGATCTGGTCGAGTTTTAGCGGTTTATAAATTTGGTTTTTAGTGTCCTTAGCTTAAATTAGCTATTGGGAATTTTAGATTTAGTGTATAGTAAAAATTGTAATTTTTAATAGTTTAAATTTCATTGGTGTGTATATATATACAAGCCCTTTTAACATAGGTTAGTTATAAGAATTCACGTGATTTTAGTTTTTGCCAAATTTGAATTTGTACCCCCTTGTGTGATAAAAATTCTCTTTTTCTGCTAAAAGAAAAATGTTTTTGAGAAAACTTGTAACAGTGTTCGCTTCTGTTCTCTCCCCCCCTCCAAAAAACAGCCAGGAATCTTCAAGCAACAACATGGCTGACGCTGCAACCATCGCCAAGCTGGAGGAGGGCTTCAAGAAGCTTGAGGCTGCCACCAGCTGCAAGTCGCTGTTGAAGAAGTACCTCTCGAAGGAGGTCTTCGACCAGCTCAAGGCTAAGAAGACCGGCCTGGGAGCCACCCTCCTCGACGTCATCCAGTCCGGTGAGACCCATGTTCGTTTCGCGGGGGAGGGAGGGTGTCGTCTCGCTGACCCTGCTCCTGCGTGGAGTGCAGCCTCATAAATGCAGGAGGCCAATCGAGTGCATTGGACATTGTCTATATAACTTATGAATATTGTATATACGAGATTACCAGGAGTCCAGTGGTGGTTCGTGGAGCTTCGAGCTTACGATGCACGCAGGAGCAGGGTAAGGCGGGATCCTTTGAGACTGTTATTTCATCGACGAGACAGTGATGGTGGCTTGTATGTGATTTGTACATTATAAGGCTGAGGCTTGGAGAACAAGTCAAATAAAGTATGGCTGGGGCAGTAGAAGAGGATGTGTTGAAATGGTTTGAACATGAGAGAATGATGAGGATATGTGTGTCAGAGGTGGAGGGAAAAAGAAGCGGGAGACCAAATTTGAGGTGGAAGGGTGGAGTGAAATGGATCTTGAGTGGTCGGGGTCTGAACATGCAGGAAGGTGAAAGGCGTGCACGGAATAGTGAAATGGAACGATGTGGTATACGGGTTCGACGTGCTGTCAATGGACTGAACCAGGGCCTATGAAGCGTCTGGGGTAAACCACGGAAAGGTCTGTGGGGCCTGGATGTGGAAGGGGAGCTGTGGTTTCAGTGCATTACACATGACAGCTAGAGACTGAGTGTGAGCGAATATGACCTTTTCTTCGTCTGTTTCCTGGCGCTACCTCGCTGACTTGGGAAACTGCAATCAAGATGATAATCCCAGCCGGTTTTTCACGACTAAAATATTTTAAACTTTATTTTTTTTGGGGGAGGGGGATTAGGGATTTTTTTTTTTCCCCAGTCGGGTAAGTGTTTGAGATGGATTCTCTGGGACGCCATGCTGTATTGCATGCGTTTGGTAGACCAGTGCATTGAACTTTGAATTGGCGAGTGGAACTTTGATCATCAGTCAACTGCCACAGGACCTTTTTTGTGGGAACTTGAAGGAACTTTCAATGTAAAGTAATCTGAAGAGATCCATCTCGGTCTGTTGTACCTTCGTTTGGCGATTAAGACTGTCATTAGAGCATCCACAGCCTCGGAAAGACTAGTCGTTTTTAATAGCATCACAACTTGGTTATATGTGTCCTGGGAGTCACTTAAGGTCTGATTAAGGACTTTTAAGATGTTCAGAAGGAGCGTCAGGACGTGGGGGCTGTAATTAATGTCACTTGGACAACAATCTGTGGCCAGGAGCGTTGTGATGGGCGTGTGTGTGTGTGTTGGGAGGTAGGAAGGTGTGGGCGAGAACTCGTATTATGTAACTGACAAGGACGTGGCTGCTGGGGGAGGAGGGGGAATGGGGGGCAAAAGGGGCGTGCCAGCCAAAGAATCAATATCTGCAGCAGCAGCAGGAAGGGAGAGGGGGGGGGGGAGAGCTACAGAGTGCCCCCCCCCCTTTCCGCTATCCCTGCACCACTGCTCCGCCTGCTGCAGGAGTACCTGCCCTTTAAGTCCTCCCGTAAGATATCCATCCGAAGGAGGAGGAAGGATTAAGGAACCTTCGTATATAACCCCTCCCGGAGGAAGAGGGAAGAGTGAGGAACTTCTAGTCCATAACCCCCATATTTCATCTTTCTTTTCCTCCTACAGGTGTGGAGAACTTGGACTCCGGCATTGGTATCTACGCGCCCGACGCCGAGGCCTACTCCCTGTTCTCTCCCCTCTTCGACCCCATCATCGAGGACTACCACAAGGGCTTCAAGCAGACCGACAAGCACCCGAACAAGGACTTCGGCGACGTGAGCCAGTTCATCGACGTGGACCCCGAGCGCAAGTTCGTCATCTCCACCCGAGTGAGATGCGGCCGCTCCATGCAGGGCTACCCCTTCAACCCCTGCCTGACGGAGGCCCAGTACAAGGAGATGGAGGAAAAGGTCTCCTCTACCCTGGGCAGCCTCGAGGGTGAGCTCAAGGGCACCTACTTCCCGCTGACCGGCATGACGAAGGAGGTGCAGCAGAAGCTGATCGACGACCACTTCCTCTTCAAGGAGGGCGATCGCTTCCTGCAGGCGGCCAACGCCTGCCGTTACTGGCCCTCCGGCCGCGGCATCTTCCACAACGACAACAAGACCTTCCTCGTGTGGGTCAACGAGGAGGACCACCTCCGCATCATCTCCATGCAGATGGGCGGCGACCTGGGCCAGGTCTACCGCCGCCTGGTCAACGCCGTGGACGAGATCGAGAAGCGGGTGCCCTTCTCCCACCACGACCGCCTGGGCTTCCTGACCTTCTGCCCCACCAACCTGGGCACCACGGTGCGCGCCTCCGTCCACATCAAGCTGCCCAAGCTTGCCGCTAACCGCGAGAAGCTTGAGGAGGTCGCGGCCAGGTACAGCCTGCAGGTGCGTGGCACCCGAGGCGAGCACACAGAGGCCGAGGGCGGCATCTACGACATCTCCAACAAGCGCCGCATGGGCCTGACCGAATTCCAAGCCGTCAAGGAAATGCAGGACGGCATCATCGAGATGATCAAGATCGAGAAGGAGATGCAGTAAATCTCGGCTCTACCCTCTATGGGTGGGGGCCAGCCGGGTTCTGCTGCTAATGCAGGGGGGAAAAAAAACGTGAAAGAAGAAAAAAAAACCGGGATAAAAACTTAGAAAAATGTTGAACGGGACGCCTTAAACCCTGGACTCGGGGCCCTGATCATATGGGCGGTCGGGGGGCAGGAGCGTCTTGTGCCGGCTGGGGTGAGTCAACAACCACCAGCAGCCCAGCGACATTTATGCGGTTCGGCTGAGGCTCCTTACGTAGCGACGCCACCTCGTATTGTACATAACATCAACACGAAACTCATAGGTAACGCTACACTACACCTTTAAAAACTGTTATCAAATAAATACTATAAAAATTAAAATGTTAGAAAAATTAAAAAATTGCATATTCTTTCATACCTTTGTTAAAAATGGAGGGGATTTGGGGCCAAAAGTGTACGACCATTTCGGCAAATTTTTGAGAACTTTAAAAATCCCTGGATGTACGAAAGAAAATTTGCCAGAAGTGCAATGCAAAAATACTGTAAAATATGGTAATTGAACCCTCTACAGAAGGTATTAAAACTACAAAATATTTCTGATGAAAGACACCAACAGTAGTAGGAAATTGGGCGGGAATAAAAGAAACAAATTGAACTTTGATGCGAAATAACCACAACAAACAGTTCATACAAAATGTCTATTTCAGGAGAGACCTTACGTCCACTAGCTGACCTAACAAAATTGTTTCCACTAAATTACGGTTATACCTATAAATTCAAAAATTAAGAAAAAAATATGCCTTGCTTTTTAGAATTAACAAGTCTTGAGAAGGAACCAACGGATAATCCTAAGCATACATGGTAATCAGTCATTGGGAAGCATCTATTCACTTTGTCAATCGGGGTGGTCCCAATACCCCGCCCAACCTCGGTAATTTATTGGGTATTGTCTGAATCCATAGCCACATTTCGTCATGAGGGGCGATGGGGGAGGATGTGAGGGGCAGGCGTCACTATGAGTCACGCGGGAGGAGGTGGGGGTCGAACCTCTGGATGCCTGACTCGAGCGACCCGCGTGTCGACATGGCCGGGGCCCTGGACGCGGCGGCGGCCATGTTTTCCTAGGGTATATTATAGTCTAGTATTTCATTAACTTTAGATATATAACCATTATAGGCGTGGACTATAGCTTTAAAATATTTTCACCGCAGTTTATATAAATGGTCTCTCTCACAAACTTTCACAGGAATTACAGAATTTTAAGATGTGTATTCAAACTATATGATATATATATATATATATATGTGTGTGTGTGTGTGTGTGTAATATAGAGGCATGTCAACCTTACCGAAGAGAGAATGGGAGGGTACGGGAGAAACAGACGACGCGTCGGTCGGTTGTGAAATATAACTGTACAGACTGGTGGGTGGGGAGCTGGGGGAGGTTATCAGGGAGCTACATTGATGCTGTGGTTATCGGGGGAACTACACTGATGTCATGGCTAGCCTAAAAGGTGATATTTTGATAGGAAATGAATAAGGACGAAGTATCCTAGTACTTAAGCGGGAGGGGAACACTTGGTACTAACTACCTGACCTGTGGTGAACGAGGCAGGTACACTGTACCGTAGCAGGGTGTGTGGACTAACGTGGTACCACTGTATCTGTGGTACTGCTTGCTACCAGGCATTCCCACCACAGGATCTCCGGTTTGCCCTATCATGGGTCGGAGGGTAGCCTTTGATCTCTTAGTTTACCTTACCCACGGGACAGGGGTAATCCATGAATTGTGGTTTACCTTACCCACAGGACGGGGTATCCCATGACCTCAGTTTACCCTACCCATGGGACAGGGGTAACCCATGAATTGTGGTTTACCTTGGGGCAAATAACTTATGAAACCTGCTGTATCTTTCCCCAGAGAATACTAACATCTACGGGAGGGGATAATAGGAAACTTCTGCTCTGGGGGATGGTTCAGTTGCCTCATCAACCCCTCCCAGATTTCAACCCCAGACACCCCTTCCCCTGAAGCACTTGCAGGAGGGGCAACTCAGGTAAAAATAAATGATAAGATTATCTTCCTAGTGTACCCAGAATCTGGGGAGGGGGGGTGGCCATGGCTTACCTTCTCCGGGGCTCAGCGTCGGGTACTGGGGTAACAGACGGTCTACAAATGTACTGTAGCAATGTACGGTGTTTGTAGCGGTGTATGCTGCTTGTAGCAGAACTGTGGCAATATATACCGCTTGTAGCAGCACTCTTCAGCAATATACAGTTTATAGTAGCATTATAGCGATATCCTGCCCTTGAAGTGACTCTATAGTTATATACAGTAATTATATCGTCATTGTATTCATATACAGCAACTATATAAGCAATGAATTAATACATAGTGTTTGTAGCAACACCCTAGTTATAATATAAATGGATTAAACAATGTAGTGATAAACAGCCTTTGTAGCAACACTGATGATATAGTTTATAATGGTATTGTAGCAGCTACCCCCCGTCTATTGTATCCCTACAACTGCTTTATGTGTGTGTGGCAGGGCTAAGGTGACCTAATTACAACCCCTGAGTGTCAGTATTTACACACGCACGAGGGGGGAGGTGGGGGGAGAGAGCCAAGTGCCGGTGTAAATACATTTACGCTACGCGCCGGTGTCAGTATGTTTACAAAGCACTTGAGCTTTCAAGTGTGGCAACACTGCCGGGCGCTCCGCTGGCCACACATAACGGCGGTCTCGTACGAGTCCAGCAATGGCGAATATGATATTAATAATGATAATCATTAATCGGACGGGCGTGATGGGCCGGGTTGGCACGCCTGAGGCAACGGAGGATGATGGGGCGTGATCTATACGGTCGGTTGATTAGCCGTTCGGTGTGGTTGGCACGCCTGGCGCCCTGAATGATGGGCGTTGTCAGTATGATTGGCATAGTAAGGGATCAGGATAATTGGCATGGCTGGGACCCCTGGATAACGGGTATGATAGCGTGAGAATCATACGCCTTGGGTTCTCGCGTGATAATGTGAGGTTGGCACGCCTGAGAGCCGCCATCACCATGTATGATTGGTGCATCTGGGAATCCCCTGATGATTACTATAATCGTTGTGGTTGGCACACCTGGGATCTTGGATGATTGGTTGAGGTAGGTGTGGTTGGCATGCATGATAACGTGTATGATTGGCTGGCTGGGCAAATGTTGTTGGTACTATTACGGGGGAAGGGGGTGATCTGTGGGATTGGCAGGCCTGGTTCTGCATGACGGGGAGTGATGGCTGGGGAGGTACTTACTGCGCATCCCGTCACCCCTGACACACCCGTCACCCCTTACATACTGTCACCCCTGACACACCCGTTGCCTCTTACATACCCGTCACCCCTGACACACCTGTCGCCCCTTACAAACTGTCACCCCTTACACACCCGCCGCCCCTTACACACCAGTCACCCCTTACACACTGTCGTCCCTTACATACTCGTCGCCCCTTATATACCCGTCGCCCCTTACACACCCGTCACCCCTTACATACCCGTCGCCCCTTACACTCTCGCCCCTTACAACACCCGTCACCCCTCACATACCTGTCGCCCCTTACACACCCGTCACCCATCACACGCCCATCACTCCTTACACACACTCGTACCCCTTTACAAACCCGTCGCCCGTTACACACTCATCACCCCTTAGACACTGTCGTCCCTTACACATCCGTCACCCCTTACACAGTCGCCCCTTACACATCCGTCACCCCTTACACACTGTCGCCCCTTACACACCCATCACCCCTTACACATAGAGGCCGTCTTGAGCAATCCAGGAAAATAAATGCAAAGCTTGATGATACGAGTGAATTGGAAACTATCAAAGTATATTACCAAATTTTCATATCCTACATATCCTATTTCAATACTCAATAATCACTAGAGTAACGAACGACGTGTATTTATTACGAATAACTGTGTTAAAGTGTAATAAATCGGGGTTTAAGTATAGCCATTTTTTGTGCATTCACTGGGGTGTCTATGCTGAGGTGAGGAATATTTGTTCTGCTGTGGGGGTGAGGAATACGCTTCAGTCGACGAGAAATATCCATTAATGCCTTGGTTGTTGAGAATATGTGTCTGAGATACCAGCGCGGAATAAGTATTTCTCACTCTTCATGTTGGTTGTCGTGTATCTCATTGCCAGTGAGGAATATCTTGTGTTGTGAGGAATATATATGTCGTCCTTCCCCTCCCCCAGCCCCCAAAGGGGCCCTTCCTGTGACGTCACGGCAGACGCACACGCCTGCCGGCTGCTACTGCACAATGGCTCAGTAATACGCAATTCTTTTAATACCGTTTCTTGCACAAACGACGCTTCAATTATTATCATGTTACTTTGGAAATCAACCTCGCATAAAGAATATGAGGATTATGGTTTTTATAGTCATAAAACCAACGGGAAAAACCCGGTTTGAAAGCGATACCACTTTGGAAAATTTTGGAACGCCAAGCAAATTGTTTGTCACCACTGGAACTGGGGTGTGTTGAGTTACAGGGAGATAATATAAAAAGCTGATTGATAAGAAAATTTAGCGTCCTGTTACGGCACATGAAAAAATAACTTATGAAAATGATTTGACGAAATATGTTAGTATAGTGCACTCAAACGAAATAGGGTACATGATAATGATTTGAAAATGTGAATATTTCTCTGCAAATACTTTTGTAATAGAGAGATCTCTGGGTATAATAGGGAAACCGAGGGCATAATAGGGAGATCCTAGGATATAATAGGGAAAACTTGGTGTATAATAGGGAGATCCTGGGGCATAATAGGGAGATCCTAGGCTATAATTGAGAGATTCGAGGGAGTAATTGGAAGATCCTAGGGTATGACAGGGAGATCCGAGGGCATAATAGGAAGATCTGGGGGCATAATAGGGAGATCTTAGGGCATAATAGAGATCCTGGGCTATAACATGGAGACCCTAGGATGTATTAAGGCCCTGGGGTATAACAGGGAGATCCTGGGGTCATAATAGGGAGATCCTGTGGTAAAATAGGCAGATCCTGGGGTATAATAGGGAGATCCTGGGGCACCAACAGGAAGATCCTAGCAAATAATAAGGCCATGGGGTATAACAGGGAGATCCTAGGGTATACTGGGGAGATCCTGGGATATAATAGAAAGATCCTGGGTTCATGAATGGAGAGATCCCGGGGTATAATAAAGAGGTCCTGGGGCATTTCACTCAGCACACAATATCTACACAAGATGTCAAGACAATAGCTTCATAAATCAATGACGTCCTTCCAGACTTGCTTAACCTGAGTCGTAATTGTAATTAGTAATTCATTGTCGTCGTCTTTCTGTGACCATTCCGTGTCTACTACCTTCCATCTGCTTCTAAACTCCCAGAGAAAATATAAACTCTATTGGAGTGAGAACTACAACAAGACTTTAATGCCTATGACACAACCTCACCAAAGGTGACTTTTTCACTTATGATGGAATCTTGACCTGACCGGGTCTGGCAACACCCTATCACTCACTTCCGCTTCCATAGTTCCATTTGCTGCCAAATCCACTCCCAGATATCTAAAACACTTCACTTCCTCCAATTTTTTCCCATTCAAACTCAC
>JAYMFT010000020.1:326070-349192 GCA_038088735.1 Panulirus argus | reverse complement strand
CAAGAGACATGTTTTTCACTTTCTCAAAAATTTGTGAATACTTTCCCTGTCTGTTTTTCCCAATTTCTCAACTCTCTATATTTCAATTAGGGCCCGGCCTTGATGTGGATTTTTGTCCGTGACTGGAGCCTTGAACATAAAAAAAAAAAAAAAAAAAAAAAAATTAGGACTATTTTTCATGCTGAATATGTATCTTTGGTTGAAAAATTGCCTAGAGATCAATAAGGCCTGTAATTGACTAGTTAATCATTCTATGAGTTTTCGTATTATATTCGGTTAGTATAAGTCGGCCCAGGGAAGCATTATCAGAGATTCTCTTTATTCTATAGTTCCTTCGAAAAAACTTTTGCCCTTTTTTTTCCGAGGATTATATATTTGTCTTAAAACTTCAGTATAAGGGCTACTTTTCGTATTGAATACGAATCTGACTGAAATATTGTTTAGGGATCATTAAGACCTGTAATTAACTACTCAGTTATTCTGTATATTTTCGTTTTATATTCGTTAGATATCTGTCGGCCTGGGAAAGCATTATGAGATATTTTCCGTGATATTTCAAACATAGGAGATTTTCATTTTGTGATATAACAATTTAAAAACCAAACGTTTTTTGGGCTAAGAAATTCAATAGGTATCTGTTGGCTTAGGGAAGCATTATAACATATTTTCCTTCATTGTGTCCAGTATAGTAGCTTTTTTAATGTTATGTTTCAATTAGAAAAAGGTAATAAAAAACGTTTTTTGGGCTAAAAAAATACCTTAAGCTATTAACTGCAGTATTTGGTATTTTTTTTTAGGTTATAGATTATCTTCAGAACCTCAGTATAAGGACTATTCTTCACGCTGAATGAGAACTGTGGTTGAAGTATTGTTAGGGGTCATTAAGGACTGTAATAAATTACTTAATTATTCTGTGTTCTTACCTTTTATATTCAGTAGGTATCTGGCAGCCTGAGGGAGTATGAAGAGTTCTTTTCCATAATTATCTTATGAACAAGAGTGTGTAATCATGTTATATTTCAGTTTTAAAACAAAACGTTTTTGGGGTAAGAAATACCCTGAAGTATTACATGCAATTTTTGGTAGTTTTCTGAAGGTAATGAAATTTCTTGAAAACCTTTCAATTTGGACAATTTTTGATGCTGACTATGAATCCGTGGTTCAATATTATTTAGAGATCAGTGAGGCCTGTAAATCACTACTTGATGATCTGATTTTTTTTTTTTTTTATATGTCGGCCTAGGGAATCATTATTAGATAGTTTCTGTGATCATTTCAGGTATAAAAGATTTTCATTATGGTAAATTTCACTTTTAAAATAAAACATTTTCTAACTTAAAAGCTGCCCTGAACTATCACCTAAATTTTTTGTGTATTTTTCTAAGAATAATACATTTGTTTGAAAACTTCAGTATAAGGGCAATTTTTCATGCTGAATTCCAATCTTTGATAGAAATATTGTATAGGAATCATTAAAGCTTGTGATTAACTACTTAGCTGTTCTATCGGCTTTGGAAAACTTTATGAGATATTTTCCATGATTATTTCAAGTACAAAAGATCATCATTATGTGATGATTCAACTTTAATTCAAAACATCTTTAGGCTAAAATTCATTGAATTATCACTGGCAATTTATGGTATTTTGGGGGATTAATAGATTTTCGGGAAAACCTCTGTATAAGTACTGTCTTTCTATCTGAAAAACTATCGTTCAATTTTTTTTAGGGATGATTAAGGACTGTAATTAATTACGTAATTATCTCGTGATTTTTTTTTTTGTTGTTGTTTCAATGGAAATCTGCCGACCTAGAAAAGCATTATTAGATGCTTTCCATGAATATTTCAAGTATATAAGCCTTTCGTTATGTTACATTTCAGTTTTATAACAAATCATCCTTTAGCAAAAGAATACCCCTGAATTATTTTTGCAGTTTTTAGTACTTTTTTAAGAATAATTGGTTTCCTTGAAAACTTCGCTATAAGGATTATTTGTATGGCGAATATGGTTTTGGCAATGAAGTATTCTTTGTGGATCATAAAAGCTTGTAATTGATTTATTAGAAATTCTCTAATTATTGGCTTTCCATTCACTGGGTATCTGTCGGTCATGGGAAGAATTATGAGATATTTTCCACAAAAATTTCAAGTATCTAAGCGTTTCATGTTGTTATATTTCAGTCTCAAAACAAAACAGTTTTTGCCTAAGAGATATCCTGAGTTATCACCTGTTTTTCAAGTTCAGTGTAGCTTTGGGGTTGAAATAATGTTAAGGGGTCATTAAGACCTTTTCTGAGGTATTTAAAGTATCTGTAAATAATCGCTTCCTATGTATTAGGTATTTGTCGGTTTGCGAAAGCCCTGAGAGATATCATCCGTGAATAATCATGTACAGAAGTGTGACTACATTTTACTTTTAAAACAAAACTTTTTTGTATTATTTTCATGGTTATACGTTTTCTTGAAACCCTTACTATAAGGACTATTTTTTTTTTTTAGAATATTAATATGTGGTCGAAATATTGTTCAGATATCAATGAGGCCTGTAACTGACTACGTAATGAGTCTGTGACTTTTCGTTTTATATTCAATGAGTGTTTGTCGGCCTTGGGAAGCATTATGATATATTTTCATTGATTATTTCATGTATAAAAGCATTTCATTATGTTATATTTCAGTTTTAAAACAAAACATTGTTTCGCCTAAAAATACCCTGAAATATTACCTGCAGTTTTCGTATATTACTGTAGGTAATAGATTTGTTTGAAAACCTAAGTGTAAGAACTATTTTTACGCTGAATACGAATCTTGGATTGAAATATTGTTTGGGTATCATCAAGGCTTTTCATTGGTTACTTATTTTTCAGTATATTTTCGCTTGGTATTTATTGGGTATCTGTCGGCTCAGGGAAGCATCATGATATATTTTCCATGATATTTCAGGTAAAGAAGCGTTTTCATTATATTATATTTCAGTTTGGAAGCAAAACATTTTTTGGGCTAAACATTCCTTGAAATATTACCTGCAGTATTTGGTATTTTTTTGAGGTTATACATTTTCTTGAAAAGTCAGTATAAGAGCTATTCTTCAGGTATGCAATCAACTCCTTAATTATTTTGTGCTATTTCCTTTTATATTCAGTGGGTATCTGGCAGCCTGTGGAAGCACCAGGATCATATTTTACATGATTATCTTAAGTATATGAGTGTGTCATTTTGTTATATTTCAGCTTTAAAACAAACTTTTTGGGCTAGAAAATGCCCTGAACTATCACTTGCAATTTTTTGGCATTTTTCTGGTTGTACAGTAATAAATTTCCTTGAAGACTTCAGTATTCGGACTATTTTTTCTGCTGAATATGAATTTTGGTTGAACTATTGCTTAGAATCAATAAGGCCTGTAACTGACTACTTAATGATTCTATGATTTTCCGTTTTATTTTTGCCGTGATCATTGCAAGTATAAAAGATCTTCATTTTTTCATATTTAGGTCGAAAAGTTTTTGGCCTCATTTTTTTGTTTTTTGTGAGGATAATATATTTGTCTGAAAACTTTAGTACTAGGACTCTTTTTCATGCTGAATATGAACCTGATTGAAATATTGTTTAGGGATTATTAAGGCCTGTAATTTGCTACTTAATTATTCTGTTTTTTTCTGGTTTATATTCATTAGATATCTGTCGGCCTGGGAAAGCATAATGAGATATTTTCCATGTTTCAAGCATAAGAGATTTTCATTATGTAATATACCTTTTCTAAAACAAAACGTTTTTTGGGCTAAGAAATTCACTTGGTATCTCTCTGCTTAGGGAAGCATCATGACATATCTTCTTTGATTATGTCTAGTGTAGCAGCGATTTTTATGTTATACATCAGTTAAAAAAAAAAAAATAGATCGTTTTTTGACCTAAAGAAAATACTTTGGACTATCAGTTGCAGTTTTTTGTATTTTTGGGGGTTATAGATTTTCTTGAAGACCTCAGTATAAGGACTATTTTTCATGCTGAATACAAATCTGTGGTTCAAATACTGTTAGGTGTCATTAAGGACTGTAATCAATTATTTAATTATTTTGTGTTAATACCTTTTATATTCACCTGGTATCTGACAGCCTGAGGGAGCAAGAAGGGATATTTTGCAAGATTGCCTTAAGTACAAAAGTGTGTCATTATGTTATATTTCAGTTTTGAAACAAAACGTGTTTTGGCTTAAAAAAAAAGATACCATAACTATTATTACCCACAATTTTTATCATTCATGCATTAGTATTCATGATGAATGCGAATATATGGTTGAAATATTACTGAGGAATCATTAAGGGCTGTGAGTATTTATTTACTTATTCAGAGATTTGTTGCTTTATATTTATCAGATATCTGTCAGCTTGGGGAAGCATTACGTGATATTTTCCATTATTATTTCAAATAGAGAAGCATTTCATTTATACTATATTTCAGTTTCAAAACAAAACATATTTTGACATAAATAATTCCCGGAACTTTTCAGATTTCACTGAGGTTAATAGTTTTGCTTGAAAACTTCAGTATATAGACTATCTTTTATGTTGAATACGAATCTGGGTTTGAAATATTGTTTTGGGGGTCATTAAAGCTTTTAAGAATTCCTAAATGATTCAGTGACTTTTGGGGAAGCATTATGAAATATTTATCATTATCATTTCAATTACGGAAATGTTGTATGATGTTATGTTTCAGTTTTAAAACAAATCTTTTTTTTTTTTTGTTTTGCCTGAAAAGAAAAACTGCAATTTTTCGGAATTCTCTATGGGTATTTGATTTGTTTTAAATCCTCGCTATAAGTACTAATCTTATTGGTGAATATGATTCTGGGAATGAAATAATCTTTGGGGACATTAAGTACTTAAAGATTCTGTGATTGTTGGCTTTGTATTTATTGGGTATGTGTAGACTTGGGGAAGCATTATGAGACAAACTCCATAATTCTTTCAAGTACAGAAGTGTGTCATTGTTATATTCTAATTCTAAACATAGCGTTTTTTGCGCAGAGAAATACCGCGAGTTATTACCTGCAGCTTTTGGTATTTTGCTGATGTTTATAGACATTCCTGAAATCCTCAGTATAAGGACTATTTTTCATGCTGAATGCATATCTTTGGTTGGAATATTGTTTAAGGACAATTGAGACCCGTAATTCAATACTTAATTATTCTGTGATTTTTCGTTTTACACTCGCTGGGGTATCTCTCCGCTTTGGAAAGCATTATTAGATATTCTCCATAATCATTTTAAGTATAGAAGCGTTTCATTATATCTCAGTTTCAGAACAAAACGCTCTGTGGCCTAAAAGATACCTTGAATTATCACCTCCAATTTTTCATCTTTTTTCTGGGGGTAACAGATTTGTTTGATAACCTATTTTTCACAATGAATTAGAATATGGGGTTCAAATATGGTTTGGGGTAATTCAGGGGTTGTAATTAAGTACTTATGATTCTGTGATTGTTGGATTCCATTTTACTTGGGGAAGCATTATTTTACAAGATTATTTCAAGTTTAGAAGCGTTTCATTATGTTATACTTCAGTCTTGAATTAAAACTTTTTATGCTAATACATACCATGAACTATCACCTGCAACTGTTCATATTAGACTGAGGGCAACAAATTTGCTTGAAAACCTCAGTATAAGACATTTTGGACGCTAAAAAAAATACACTTTACTATTACTACATTTCTATTTTATATTTATAAGATAAAAAAGATTTGCTTGAAAACTTTAATGAAGGGATTATCTTTTATGTTAAATACGAATGGGGGCCTGAAATACATTTTTGGAATCATTAAAGCGTGTAATTACGTACTTAAAGATTCTGTGATTATTGGCTTCGTATTTATTGGGCATGTTTGAGATATTTTCCATGATATTTCAAGAACAAAACTGTTTTATCATATTTCACTTATAAGATAAAACTTTTTTTTACATAAAAAGTGCGAATCTAGGGTTGAACTGTTGTTTGGGGGTCATTCAGACTTGTAATTACTTAAAGATTATATGATAATTTGCATCGTATTTATTGGATTTCTGCTGGTTCGGGGGAAGCATTATGAGATATTTTGCATGATTATATCAAGTATAGAAGTGTTTCATTATGCAGTTGTTCATAACTTAAGAATACCTTGAACTATTACCTGCAATTTTTCGCATTTGTCTGAAAGTAGTATATTTGTAAACTTCAGTATAAAGACTATTTTTCAGCTAAATACGAATCTGAGGTCAGATTTTCTATGGGGATCATTAAGGCCTGTGATTAATTGCTGAGACATTCTGCGATTATTGGATTTGTATTTATTGGATATAAGTCAGCCTGGGGAAGCAATCTGAGATATTTTCAATGATTACTTCAAGAAAAGAAAGGTTTCATTATATTTCCATCTGAAAACAAAAGGTTCTTGGCCGAAAAGATACCGTGAGCTATCACCTGCAAGTTTTCGTATTTTTCTAAAGGCAATAGATTTGCTTGAAAACTTCTGTATAAGGACGATTTTTCATGTTCATCACCAATATGGGGTTGAAATATTGTTAGGAGGTTTTCAAGGCCTCTTACGAAATACTTAGGGACTCTGTAATAGTTTGCTTGGTATTCATTATCTATTGTAGGCTTGGGTAAGCATTATGGGATATTTTCCATAATCATTTCAAATACAGAAATGAGTCATTATCAGTATTTCATCTTTCAAACAAAACTTTCTTGGGTAGCTGAAAAAAACTTCAATATATCTTATTTTTCTGATAGTAGATTTTCTTGATAACCTCTGTATAAGGACTATTTTCCATGTTTGATATGATTTTGGGGTTCATATATTGTTTTGGCTGATTAAGGCGTGTAAAGAAGAGTATAAATACCCTGTGATTTTTTTGCTTCGTATTCATTGGGTATCTGTTGGCTTGGGGAAGCATTATGAGATATTTCCCATGATTATCTCAATTATAGAAGCGTTACATTATGTTATACTTCAGTTTTACCAGAAAGAACTTCAGGCAAAGAAAAATAAATAGATAGAACGAATTGTTACATGCAGTAAGAGAGAAGTGTCTTGGTTCACAGTAACTTCAGCCATGGATGACCTTAAAATCTTCTTTTCTAATTTTTTTTTTTTTTTATGAATTGGTTCTGTTGATTCATCTTCTAATACTTACCCAGAATGGGTTCTGATGCCATTGATTTCCCGTCACATGTAGTCTATGTGTTTCCTAGCTGACTCATATTGCAGAAGGTATATTAGAAGTTCTCGACACATGGCCAGGGTGAGCTTTGCCCTGCCAGGAACAGCCTTGATTAAGAAGAAAAGTAAAAATATATCCCTGATGGCACTTAAAGTTTCTTTTACTTCATCATTCTTCTTCATTTTAGTATGGTCTAGAGTATGACCTGTAGTATTCTATGATAGTATAATATGACCTGCAGTGTTCTCTGTATGTGAACATTATCATATAACCTGCAATGTTCTGGATAATTGATGGACGTTCTACAATGACCTGCAATGTTCTGGTATATGATGGGACATTATAATATGACCGCCAACGTTCAAGTATATGATGTGACATCTTTATATGACCTAAAATGTTCTGGGTATATGATGTGATATCATAATATAACCTGCAATGTTCTGGGTAATTGATGGACGTTATACTATGACTTGCAATGTTCTGGTATATGATGGAACATTATAATATGACCGCCAGCGTTCAAGTATATTATGTGACATTTTTATGACCTAAAATGTTCTGGGTATATGATGTGATATAATATAACCTGCAATGTTCTGGGTAATTGATGGACGTTATACTATGAGTTGCAATGTTCTGGTATGTGTGGGACATTATAATATGACCTCCAACGTTCAGGTATATGATATGACATCATTATGTGACCTGCAATGTTCTGGGTATATGATGTGACACAACATGAGTTCAAATAAGGTATCAGAACCCATTTTATCTAGTTCAATTCACACTCACTCAGGACTAAAGGTGTATTAAAACCATACTTGTGACAAAAATCCCATGTTTATTCAAAATATATTTGGAACTATTCAAAGCTCTATAGAGTGATATTTTTTTTCATTTTTTTTAATATTTTTTTTTTCATTAACGCGCGGGACAGGTTCAGTATGGCGTCCGTGGTCCATGGAAATGGGAAGGAGTTCCCGCCTAATTGTGCAGGACGAACCTGCGAGGAATACAATGCTAGATACATAACAATTATTTCTCTTAGTAAACAAACACACACACACTCACACACATCATATATATATATATATATATATATATATATATATATATATATATATATATATATATATATATATATATATATATATATATATATATATTACATTTCGTTTTTAGTTTACAAGATTGTGACAGGCCAATGCTTTCAGAAAAGTACAGTTTGTTCCATATATTCAGTACAGGGTATCATGAACAAGCAAATCAGCAATTAAACTCTCAAAACTCTTATGAAATATCATTGATTTTTTTTTTTAACATCTTACACTCGTCTTCCCAGATCCATACGAGCCACGAACATTGACTTCTGTGTTCAGTGAAACACTTGGAGGCGAGAGATGCGGTGTGGACCTTATCTGATGAAATTATGCTTTTGGCGCCCATCGTAAATCAGTTTTATTAGCATTTCTTTTTGTTTATAGTATATTTATATATAAATAGATATAGATATAATATCATCTCCACCAATTGTACAGATATATGATGACTTAGGGTTTGTGATTGGTTTTCCTATTTTTCTTTTATTTTTTTTCGTGTTTTCATCATCGGTGATGCAATACAAAGGGAGCGAGGCGGTGCGACGCGCGCGCCCCTCCCCCAACCTTGGTCCACACAGCAGCCGCGCATGTTGAGCAAGAACGTGGACCTGAAGCAGCAGTTTTAAGGCACCGGGATGATGTGGCATTACTGTGGTGTTTGTTAGCGGCGCGCACTGCGCCATCGTTGTCCATATTGTGTAAAGAGGAGCTACGTACATTTTAAAGTGAGAACTGATTGGCCTTTTTTTTTTTTCTTTCTCCCAAGCGCACATGTCTTAAATGACCTCGACATGTAGTTTTGAACTACTACTTATTATTTTGGTTTTTTAAGTTCCCTAGACGGTTACAGTCTAATTGTAAAAATATATTTACGACCCAAAAACTGCTGTTCACGTCTACACTGAGGCAGCGCTCGACAATCTTTCAACTGACAGTCTCGTCCATAATATTCTGTGTGTTTTTTTTTTGTTTTGTTTTTTTCCTCTCTCTTCGTCAATTGTCGAACGCGGCCATTGTGTCACAGTTTGAGAAACAAGGATTTGAAAGTGTACTTAACTGCTTGTAAACATGATCGGGTGTAAAATATCACCACACAAATAATTTAATTTACAAACGGTAATAATAAACACCACAATGGTAGTACAACATGAACATCATACCAATAAAAGCTCCGGTGAAGTTTGGGGCAGCATCGACCATCAGACAAGCCATCTCGTGTGAGTTAGGTCACTGTCACCCGCAACTGCTACAAATTGTCGAAAAAATGTTCAGTCGAATGTCTGATTCGTAAACACACCCACAACCTCCGTGGAGCTGGACAGATAATGATGATAGAAATAATAATAATCATATAAAAAGGTTTAAACATAGTGAGTATCTAATCAACTCGAACTTTCTTTTTCCTTTTCTTATAAAATGATGGAAAACCTAGTTGGCGAGAAGGATGTAAACAAATATACAGTGCAATACCTCAGTGAAGGATCGATTGTTTTAACCTACGTATGACCATTTGCATGACACCCTCAGGATACAGAACGACTCTGCTAGCCTAACGCAACTACCCTTCATATGACAAGGGTGGCATACATACGACACTGCCAAAATACGACTCTGGAAAAAAAGGGTTTTACCGTTACTGATAATCACTTGGATTTAAACCACTTGTGCCTGTGTTCTTTACATGTCTTGATAGACGACAATTTCCAAGCGTATAAAACGTAAATCAGAATGGTTCTGTTAAAGGTGGTTGGTGGTTGCAATTTGATAGTCTGATGGTTTTGCCAGAGGCCAAAGGTAAAGACTTTTCATCTGCAGCTCTCGCTGACTACTGAGGTGCCGTTCCTATGGGTAAAGGGCTAAGTGACGGTGTGTATGCATTGGTTTACTTGGTGCACGAGTTAAGTAAGTGATTCTGACGATCATGAAATAATCTTTTTTTGCCTGGACTTGCCTTCTCACCAGCCGGCCGTGTGAGCTCGCCCACAGACTGTCCTTGATGATCATCACAAATTTCCCTGGAGATGGTTGACTGTATACTTTAGAATTACCTTTGTCGCCTCAACCACAAAGGTAATCAGTGCCGGATTCTCTTTGTCTTTAACAAAATAACTGCAGTTAAAGAATAGCAGAAAATTAAAAACGAATTAGCATAATGGACTTAAAAAAAAGAAGATAAAGTCCTTAATCACACAATTTAGATGATTTAAAACGTATCGTGTATAAGATACTGATTTCCTCCAGGTCTCCAGTATATTTAAAAGCACCAAAATCTATACACTCTTTAGTGTAAGAGGAGGAAGGATTCAAAATTTTTTTCGAGATGCTGAGGAACTTAGAACTGATTTACTCTTCACGTAAACATGATAAAAGGTGTGACTGGTCCTGTTGAAACTCTGCTCAGCGTAACCGAGGAGTTCTACCAAAGAGTAGCTGAAGAGAGCAGTGTTGTCCCCAGTAAATGAAGGGAGCAATGTTATTTCCTGTAACTGAACAGCACTGTCAGACCATCGCCATATCACATCACTTTAACAGAGGAGAGACTGTGGACGACCAGCATACAGGCAGGGCTCACAGGATAGCGAAACGTTTTAAAAAATGATGTCAATTCCTCCTAAAGTGACGACAGGTTTTCTTTTCTTCTTTTTGGTGTTGGCGGACAGAGCCAAATCAGATGGCAAACTGCAATACCGTCAAGTCGTTTAAAGACGAAAAGCCCTCTTGATATACGCGGGACAGAAATGATTTTATAGACATGACCAAATCGTATTTTCTACTTTTAGCAGCTTCAGAATAAAAGGACATGGAACCTGGCTAAAAGAGGAACGCGAGCGATAACTAATTGGCGTAATTTGAGTGACAACTTTGCGTTCATCACGTGTAACATGTGACTGAGTTAAATGACTTCATCTCTGACGTTACATTATTGCCTTTATTTTTTGGGGGTGTATGTCCCGATCGCTACATCACTCATAGAGGGGTCAAGTAATTTTTTGTGAGGATGTAGGGAGGACAGTGGCTAGTAATGGGAGGTGGGGTGGGGGGGGGGAAGGTCGGCTGGTAGTAGCGCGATGCAATTTCTGCGAGAGAAAGAGAGAGAGAGAGGGGGGGGGGAGGGAGTGCTTGTAGGCTTGGTGGATTTTGATAAGGGAGGAGAGGGGGAGTTGTTGAACGATACAGGTGCAGTAATGTGTTAGACATTCTGGTCTGTTTTGTGAAAGACAAGATCGAGCTAGCTATACTGACAGATGAAACAGAAAATTATAAACATTTATGAATATAAAGATTCATCCTAAATTCCTTATTTTTTTTTTCTTTTTTTTTTTGTAATTTCAGGAAAGTCAATATCTCAGACCTTATTCCAGAGAAGAATAAAAGGCGAGACGCAAGTCAGTGATTAACACACACTTTGACATGTTGGTAATAAAACCAACATATGGAGATCTGAAGGCCAGGTCTTGGTCCAGAACTGGAACCAGTGTGGACCTTGTCATGGGACCTGAGGTACCCCAGCTCTCTTTATATGGGCTCTATAACCATTTATCTGAGGCTCTTATGACCTTTTTTTTTTTTGGGCAACTGTATCTTATTACAGTACACCGAAGACAAAACGTTATGAGAGGCAAGTGCTTCGCTCTATTCCGATTCAAATTGTCTTTTAGAGACTGAACCACACCACTGACCTCCTATCCTGAAATCTTACACCCTTCAGGGCTCTTTTTTTCTTTTTCTTTTTAGACATGAGTATACATTTGCTCCTTTTTTTGGAGCGGTCTAAACGGTTTGGGAATTAGCGTAGAACCCCGACATTTTTCTCTTTTTTTCGAAGGGAAAGAATCGGGAGGGTGTGTGTGTGTGTGTGTGTCGAGAGCATTTGATGCCTCAGTAAAAACTTCTCAAAGAAATAATTGACACAGAACATCCTGGTGTTATAAATCGAAGTAATTTCAAGACATCACGTGAAGCGAGGATTACATTTAGTCTTACAACAATGACCTGTATCATGTCAAATTAGTAACCATAAATGAATTTCGAGTTACATCTCAACGTGCGTGTGAATCCAAAGAATTAAAGAAACGTCGAAAAATTACCTTTGTATTTTACATTGGATTATGTGAAAGAAGTCTGTCTCTATGGCTATATGCATATACATGATTGAAAAATTATCTTTCATTGGTACTTTGCCCAAAGATCGAAGTTGGAATCTTTTTTTTTTTTCAAGCGTTATTCGCAGCCACAAAAAACCGCATGACAGAAAATATAGTAAGAGAAAAAAACGCATATAAAAATCTAAGCTCGACATGAAATCAATGTCTCGAAGCTCCTCGTTCATTTGTACTGGTGTCAATCACGCGTATAATCTTTCTCGTGCTTAGTGAGACTACAGCCGTTATTTAAGGAGCTTCAAATCCTCGCAAGATCATTAAATGAAAGATAAAAAGATGTATCCTTAACGCCGAGTCCTCTTTCGCACGTCGTTCTCAAGTGGACATGAGGAATATTCTCAATCTGTCTAAGCTAACGTCTCTCTCTCTCTTTCTCTCTCTATGGACACATGTCTCTCAACTGATATATGTCATGTATTACGTACCACGTAACTCGTCTGAGAACATGTCTCTCGAGATATAATGGTCTCCTGGAACAGTTCTTAAGGAGCGTGTCTAAAGAGGCGGGGAAAGGGAGCAGGCGTTCCTTGTGGGGTGGTCATTGAACACATGTCTCAGGACACGTGTCTGAGGACACACGTCTTAAGCGACACATGCCTGAGGACATTTTTCTTGGGGATACATATCTAAAGACATATATTTGGGAGATAGATGTCTCATGACATACGTCTAGAGGAGACGCAGGTCTCATGACACATGTCGCAGGAAACACGTCTGAGAGACATATATCCCAGGACTTAGGTCCGAGGAAAATAACACCAGAATACGGGTTTAAAGAAGAAAAGAAAATACATCTCAGTCGACTCGTCCCTTTGTGAAGGAAGTCCCAGGCAAAAATATCCGGAGTAGCACATGTCACAGGCACAAGGAAATTAAGCCAATTAACCTCTTTAAGCTTCGTCTTTCCATCTATCAAACATCAGTCTCGTTCCATCCCGGTAACTACCGACAGAATGCAAGTCAGATGAACTTCGGAATAACCCCGGCTTGTATCCTGTTACGCTGTGGTGCTGACACTCGCCAAAGTTACATAAACACGGCACACGTAACAGTTCCTTCCTTAACCCTGGACAACAACAGAGGGCACGAGTGACGTCACAGGACGTCACAGGGGTTGGGGGGGTTGGGGGGGGAGCGACGTCACTGATCTTGAGCCTTGTGTGAGCGGCTGAAACGTGATATAATGGGCAAATGTGTGAAAAAGTTACTTACTTGCTGAGCAAAAGACGGAGCTACTATGTATGTATATATATATATATATATATATATATATATATATACACCAGACCACCGGTGGGGCTGCTTGGACTCGTCCGACGCCAGAAGGCAATGTGGTTGACGCAGTTGACCATAGCGCGAGACGATTTCTCAAAAAGGAAAGTAAAAAGGAAAAGGGGGAGGAACTTACGATTATGAAAAAGAAAAATTAATCACAGTCAAATATACGAATGTTTTAGGCCTCTTGCGGTGTCGTATGAGCTGAATCCGAGGCATCGGCATGTACAGTATATTTAAATACATCCAGATTCTGGAGCTGTGTCCAGCGAGAGGTGGGGGAGGTCTTTCCAATTACAATCTTTAAGTGAATATTGCTCAAAGAAATGAACGCGGCAAGGGAAGGGGGCGGGCAACTCTAGCCCTCTCCACCATCTCACGCGAAAACAGTCTGGGGGTTGGTTTCTGTTCCTCCAGGTGGAAAATATTTGACTGATAAATTTACCTTCGGCTTTTTCGTTTCGAATTCCGAAATTTTTGATGCCGCTTTAATAATGCGTCCGGGAAGCCAAAAAAATCTCAATTCTTTTTCTTTTTTTTGCGATGAATAATTTGATAATGGAGAAATGGGCGGAGAGGAGGCCATGAGTGCTTACCCACGCCTAACCGGTGATAAAAGTCTTTCCCGAGCTTCGAACAACTAAAAGAGAAAGACAATAAATTGAAAGATAGAGGGAAAGAAATTATAATAACTTTGATTTCAATAAAGCTTATGACAATGTTTATGACTAAATTCCTTCACCTGACTCTCACACTCAGTCTCTTACCAGAAACCCTATCAAAAAAAAAAAAAAAAAGAGAGAGAACATAATTAAGGTAACCAAAAAGGAGACCGAGTAAATTCAGTTTGCTCATTAAGAAAATGGTTGACCAGTTGCTACCACCTATCACATAATGAGGGCCATTCCCGTCAGGTCCAGCATAAACCGACACACAAGCCAGTCACTAATGACTCTTGATTAGTTTACATTTTAATTTCCTTCTTTTTTTTTTTGTTTATAAATCTTGGTCATCCAATCTCGAATATGTATTTATCACTTTGGGACTCGGGCTCGTGGCTTCTCCTCGTCTCGCGTCGAACCTGACGGCAATATGAAGAAGACAGCGTTAATCAACAACCTCAGCTCCTTATTAGGTCGTGTGTCACATACCTTAATTAGCCAATACCGACCTAGGAGCGCCATTAACGCCTGCTTCTTTGCATGACAAGAATTTGTGTCTTTTTCTTAGGAGTGTATACGTGTTAAACTAAATAATAATAATAATAATAATAATAATAATAATTATAGTATGTACAATTAACATAAATAGACTAAAAATTAACATATGCTTAGAAAATGAAATACCTATATAAAATATACACTGTAGAAAAAAAAAAAGTTGTTCACAATGAATTAAGCTTTTAAAAACAGAAAGGAAGCTTTCATTGCATGTACAAAAGCTCAGAAAACAGTACATATATATATATAGGCAGTGGTTTGTGAGAATAAAGGTTTTAAATTTTTTTCCAAGACATTCCCCTACTCACAAAAATATACAAACGGAAACCTTAAATGTGAATGAACTGGCTAATGTGAGGGAGTCATATAGCGCTGCGTGAGCCTGGGTGGTGCGTGTGTACACGACTGCACCAGCCAGCTAGCCAGCGTGCCCTTGACCACCTACTGACCGCTAATTTTGGCACATGCGAAAGTGAGGCAACGATTGAGGGAAAAAAGAGAGAAAATCTAAAAAGATAAAAATCAAGACACCTTTTGTTGTGTAAGTGAAACATATACATAATGCTCAGGCGACCGACTTTGCGATGAGTTGTTCTAATTTCTGTGCGACAACAGCACTGGTACTTGCCTTGCGATTTGTACAATGAGGAGGGGAGGAAAACTGCGTTTTCTAGCACTAAGGTAATGTGTGTGTGTCAGGTAGGGCTATTATAATGGAGCCCCTGATATGACGGGGGTCCTCACGCTCGCCCAACGGTTCCCTTTCTGTCGTCTTTTACTGATACCCAAAGGCGTTATTCTTCCCCGTATAGAGGAATAAAGACGAAAAAAGAAATTACAATAATAATAATGACCCCAAGGTCGCCACGGGAATCAAACACAGCTTGAGCTAGGCGAACCCCGGCCGCGCCACAGGGACGGAAGGGGGCTGTGGGCCGGCTTACACACAGACCGAACCAACTCCACCACCACCCACCGCCGCCTGCCTTTGTATACGGACGCGTTATGTACTACCTTTATTCCACTACACGGAAAGAATATCGACTCACGGTAGCCCCTAAGGCAATTAAAGAGGAGGAAAAGGAGTCGTCAGAGGTCAAGAGGCTCCCGTCACACTTGGTATTTCTTGTCACACTTTTCATGTTGTGAATATTCGGCCACAACCCTCCTGTTCTTTTTTTTTTTTGTGCTTTGTCACCGTTATCGAATCATTTCATACTTGATTTACAAGGTGGAAGAGATGGCGAATTTACAAGGTGGAAGAGATGGCGAATGAGTATTACAACCGATCTCTCTGATTCATTCGCCTCTCGAGACATAGCTAACTCAACTGTACAAATCGTCCTCACCGAAACAATAATAATCATGATCATCAAAAGATAAAAAGAAAAAAAGAAGCTATCCAAAGTTTTCATAAGAAACTAAAAGAACAGAGAGAAATAAGTGAGCACTTTTTCTTCAGAGAAACATAAAAATGACGCTGAAAATCACATTGAAAAATCTTGTGAAATGTGTGTTGTGTGTGTGGGGTAAAAAGGTGAGTTCAGGGGAGGGGTGGGTGGAGTCCATTTAAAAAAGACTACAGGGGTCCCATTATAGGATGCAAGGTTGAGCCAACAATACAGCCCTGCTGGTGAGGGAATTTGACCTGCATTACGAGAGGTGGCCTGTATTAACTACAGTGTCCAGGCCCTGCGTGCATCAGCGTGGTCGGTAGTGATCTAAGAAATGTGGCTCAGACAATTTCAAAAAAAGAAAGACATCAAAATATATATATATATATATATGTATGTATATATATGGTGGAATATTTTTTTTCCTTTTCTCAATGGCGGAGCGCTACTACCACCACGGGACACGCGGTGTTTTGGGAGACTAACAGTACAGGCGAAAACTGAAATAAGAGAAAAACAGAAACGTTTATGAATATCAACATTAGGCAGACATGACCACCGCTTCATAATACAATAAAAGGACTTGAAAAACCCGAGCTAGCCGACGGCCGCTCCGCGTAGCGGCCACAGCGCCCGACCTCACCACCCCCACACTGTACTAAATTCAAAGGCTTCTTCCCCAACCCCCGCCCTTAAGTCAACACCACTACACACGCGTAGCTTGGACACAGGTGGCAGTCCCTGCGTCACCGGGTAGTTCTGGCTGGCCATCAACTACCGGGTAGGTGGGGTTAGAGCGAGTCAGCCGCCACGACTGTAGACGACGACCCTTACTCCTGCTGGAGGAGGAGGAGGGAAGTGTATGAGCACATGACCGGCCAAAGCCACACGCCCACCCCCAGCGCTACACCGCGGCGATGCGCGAGAGATCTATATCCACTGGACCAGTGTTGACGCAGAGAACAACTTCTGCAAGACGGGATTGGTCTGTGGGGCTCACTTTACACAGCCTGAGCTCCTAGTGAGCCCCTGCAAGACTCGATGATCCAGACGCCGTACAGTGCGGGAGGAAGAGAGGCCGTCGCTACCCAGCTGCGGGAGGCAGGCCTCTGGCTAGCAGGGAGCATAAACCGCCTGGCCCTGCCCGGGCGCCCTCACACCTTCGGAGTCGCTCTTCTTAGAATAACATATATATTTGAGTAAATTAGCAGGTACCATCGATAGACCAGTGGCGCCCTTCCTGCTAGTGGGTGGGCACGGCCCCCGCAAGCGGTCACGGCGCCCCTAAGAGGCGCCAGGGCACCCGGACACAGCAGGCGGCGGCACACACCTTCACACCTAGAGACTTGGGGAGGGGGGGTTTTATGTGGAGGGGGAGAGGGGTTGTTCTTGTTGTTTTCGTCGGAGCAGCAGCAGCAGCACCGACGTAGTCTTCCTCCGCAACCTGCCACGGGGGCCGCCCCGGTAGGGGGGTAAGCAGAGCCCCACACCCCACACCCCACCCCCCCCTCCCCCACAGTGGGCGCAACCTCCGGCAGACCCGCCGCCCGAGACGCCGCATGCGGTACACACACACGACACAACACGTGACCACTGACACTGAAACACCCACGTGCCTGACAGCAACACGCGTGCCCGGCCCCGGCCTGCGCCATGCCCCCGGGGGGGGAGACCGACAAGTGGGCCCCCCCCCTACTGACCTCCTGGGGGGGGGTGGGATGTTAGGGCTCGGGCGCAGGGCGGGGCCGGGCAGCAGCACTAGGCAGCCGGAGAGACAGACAGACAGGGGACAGACCAAGCCCGGGTCGCACCAGGCGACGGGCTGGCCATGGCCAGAGTGGGCACGGCGGGCCGCCTCCGCCACACAAACAACGCCAGAACACCTCGCGGGACTCTGGCCTCCAACGGCCTCCCTGCCAAGGAGGGACGACCCTCAGCCAAAGACAAACCTCAGCGAGGCAGAAAAATATGATCCAGACAAGTCACGTAGATCCCTTCAATCCTCTTCTTGCTTCCGTGGCCGCTGCCTCTGGGGCGGCAGCCGGCCCAGTATTCCGGACCCGCCAAGACCGCCCACCATGCCCGAGACGGGAGCCCCGCTCCCGAGGGAGGGCGCAGCAAGGGCCTGCTTCTGAGCTCCTCCGCCGCTAGCCGTGTGTGGGCCCGGGGAGAGCGGCAGCGGGGTGCGTGACTGGGGGCCCACCAGGCCGCCGCTAGGCAGGTCTAACAAGGGGCTGGGAGCTGGGTGTTCCTCGGAGAGCGACCTGACCGGCAGACTAGGCCGGGCCACCTCCCCGCCCTCCTCCATAGACGACGACTCGTGCAGTTCGTAGCGCGTGTGCGTCCGCATGTGGCGCGTGATCATATCGCGGCGACACGCCGCGTACGGGCACTGCGGACACTTGTACGGCTTCTCTCCTGTGTGGGTCCGCTGGTGGGTGGAGAGGTGGTCGGAGCGGGAGAAGACCTGGCCGCAGACGCGGCATGTGTAGGGCTTGTGGCCCGTGTGGAGACGCATGTGGCGCGTCAGCATGTCCGACCGTGCGAAGGATCGCTTGCACATGTCGCACATGTACGTCTTGCTGCTGGTGTCGATCTGTTTATTTTTGTGACGTGAGGCCATATGCTTGGCCAGGCGGTCGTGAAGGGAGAACATCTGGCCACACACGGGGCAGACGAAGGCCACGTCTGCCCCGGCCGGCATCTCCTCCACCACGGGTGAGACCTCCAGGTGGTACCGGAGAGCTACGCTATCCTTAGTACTATAGGAGGCCACATCGCCTTTCACTATGGGGACGGGCAGTTGGGACTGTGACAACGTGCGGTGATCGGGCGCCCCTGGGGAGCGCGGCGGTGGGGTGGTGGTGTCCTTGGGTGCCACGAGCAGAGGGGAGTGCGGGGAGGGTAAGGACACCGTGCCGGGTAACACGAGGCTGTCGGTGCTAGAGGTGCTGCCTGTCTTGACGCTTCCCGTCGTCTTCACGGACAAGTCAAGAGGAGAGTCTTGCGGGGAGGAATTGTCGGACTCCAGCGAGCCACCTTTGCGAGGCAGGTACAGGGGCTGGGGGATCGGCCGGCCGTGGCGCAGCACCGACTGGCGAGTCGTCGACTGCTCGCCCGACGGCCCTGCGGCGCTGCGGCTGCTGCTGGTGCTACTACTACTGCTGGCCACTGCTGCCTCGTTGAAGCGGCCCTTCTGATCGAACCACAGCTGGAGATCAGAGTCTGAGTGCGAACGGCGACGGTACAGGTCGGGGAGGTAGACGGTGGGAGGGAAGTAGTGCTCTACGTTGTGGCCTGGCGATGGCGATATGGGCGTGTGGGGCGACGTGGGCGTGAGCGGGGAGATTGGCGAGTGTGGCAGGCCCGAGGGCCCAAGGCGGTGTGGGTCCCGAGCTGCCAGGGTGCAGTGCTGGCAGGAGCAGGGAGGGTAGTGGCCCATGTGCTCCCCGGCGTCACTTCGGACTACGCTGAGCTTGGGAAGGACGCCGCGGATCACACCCGCCGACGGTGTTTCACAAGAGGACTGCGACTTGCCGTCCAGATCGATGTCCTCCTCGTCTATACTCGGGTCCTTGATCCTCAGGGGACTGAAGGACAGCTTGGGAGAGTCAGAGTTCACCCTGGCCAGAGCCGGGGAGTCCCTGGCGTGGGGAGAGTGTGAGGGCGGCCCTGGGGAGAAGACCTCCTCGTCCTCCTCACTGATGGCCCGACAGTGGTACCTCTCACGATCCACGGAGTCGAACCTGAAGACATCGCTCTGCACAGCTCGAGGTGACCTGGCCGGTCCGGCGCTGCCACAGCTGCTGCTGGTGCTGCTGCTGCTGCTGCTGCCGCCGCCTCCACCTCCTCCTCCTCCTCCTCCACCTCCTGCTCCTCCTCCTCCTCCTTCCCCCGATCTGTGCACCTGTATCACGCCGGGGGACCGCTGCTGCTGCTGCTGGGCGTCAGGCAGCGGGCTGGTGCCACCCACCTCCCCCGGGCCCTCCTTGGGAGACGGGGGGGTGTCCACCTTCATGGCCTCCTGACCAGACTCATCGTGAACTGTGACTCGTGGGCTGAGTCCTGGACTTACGCCTGGACTGTGTCCGGGAACTGGACTGTGTCCAGGCACTGGGCTGTGACCGGGAACTGGGCTGTGGCCGGGCACTGGGCTGTGGCCGGGCACCGGGCTGTGGCCGGGCACTGGGCTGTGGCCGGGAACAGGACTAAGGCCGGGGCTGAGTCCTGGGCTTGGCCCGGACTCGTCCCCTTGTTCCTGGCCGGGCCCCTGCGGTGCATCTTCAGGCTGTCGACTAAACATGAGTTCCTTGTCTGCTTGTGCCTGCTGGGGCACGGGGTCCGGGGGCTTGTCCTGGGGCGGGTTGTCCCTGGGGCAGGGCTCCTGTGTGGGCTTGTCGTCTGGGGAGCGTCGTTCCGCCTGCGAGGTCAGCTCGAGCACAACTTGGCTGAGCCGCTTCCTCTTGCGCAAGGCAGACGACTGATCGTGGTGATGAGCAGGACTGGCAGTAACAGTGCCATGCTCGCCGCTGATCATCGTGGGCGTGGGAGAGGGTGGACGAGGACGCGCCCTCGGGCGGGTGCCGTGGGTGGGACCCGGCTGCCCCCGCCTCGTCTCATCGTCGCGGACGTACAGCAGCCGGCCAGGGAGTCTCCTGAAACCGCAAGAAGAGCGTGTTAGTAGCGAGGACCCGGACAGCAAAGGAGGCTACAATTCTAGGGCACATGTGTGACACTGGCACAGGGAAGCGAAGAACAGTATATGTATAGGGCACATCTCTGACACTAAAACGGAAAAACAAATAACAGTATATATATATATACATACATAATGATAAAAAGTGTCAGGACAAGAAGAAAAATGGCCTAATTTGCACTCATCCAACCTCTGTCGTGTATAATGCACCGAAACCCACGCCAAGACTCACACACTACCCTGGGGTATGTGTTCACCACTGACAGCACCGTCAGTCCACTTCATTGTATCCCACGCACGCATCTCTCACTCCTTAATGTTCAGACCCCGACACCACGGAGTCTCCTTCACCCCGTCCTTCTATATCCTCCTGATGCTTACGACAGCTAAATAGATTCAGTAGTTTCCCGTAAAGCTACACTTCCTCTGCAGAAACTGTTCATTCGGCCAGTCATGAAACGAATTTTGAAATTACGAGTAACGCTAAAATGGCCCCAGTGTCAGAGTCTTTCCAACACTGGAAATCCGTATGTACCAAAAAACACTGAAATTTTTATTGATGATAATTATACAAATGAAGATCAGAGAAAATAAGACAATGATAATATTAACAAAATAGTAATGACAATAACCGTAATAACAATAATAATAACGATAGTAACATCATTTTCATTATTATCATTATTCTTATCATTTCTATTACTACTATCATTATTATTGTTATTAATTAAACTAGTTTTGATAATGATAATACTATTGATGCAGTAGATATCCATCTGATCCCATCTGTATGTGGACAAACAATGAAAAGTCTTGACAACTTTCCCTACTGGCGTATAATCGGTACCGCTTTAGGACTCTTCCCCTCGGAGACAAGTTCACAGATGCTGATTAATCACATACAGAGTCCAGTAGATATGTCCTTCAGAGGAGAACACTCTGTCAGAACCGAATCAATCGTCCTTTTTCTAAAAGAACCACTAATCTTACGGCAAAATTTCACTGAGATTTCGCATCTTTGCTTTTAAAAGTATAACGTAAGAAGCTTATCAATGAGGTGAGTGTGTGAAGTATGGCCCATGCAAACAATACAAGGAGTTATATATATATATATATATATATATATATATATTGGGCATTAAAGGCAAACTCTTTGAACCCTTTAAATCGGACTTCATGTACATCTACGATCCATGCCTCTCGCGTCCTTAAACGGATCTCACGTACAATCTACGTGGCCTAGTGAAGTCCAATTCACGTAGATCTGATGAAGGCGACCTCACGTAGACGTACAACCCAGGCTGTCGCGCGAACACTCGAACCACAGCTGACTTGTGGTGCTGGTGGTGTGCACGAGATGCCTAAGGCCTTTTTAACACGACAAATACACACGAATTCTTCAGTTGCCCTTCAGCTATGGCGGGAGGTGGGTGTAGGCAGTCGATGTCTGAGCGTACACGACATCGAGCGGTGTTGGCACCACAGTCGATGATCTATTAGACGATGATGAAAGGAACCACAAGTGCATTTAAGCTCTATGTATGAACGAGGTGTTGCCAGTCGAGACAAGCCGTTACTGGGGGCTGTGTGTAGCGCCTAGCGTTATCTCAGCGATGAGCTCTTGCGCAAAAAGACTTTATTGTCACAAGGAAATCCAGAACGCAAATTTACTGAATTCTCTGTTGTTTCCTTACGACGTTCCTTCACTTCATTGCAGAGAGAAACTGTCGCCTTTATCCTTTGCCTTGATAAAAACCCATTTTTTCTGAAGTATCTCGATATTCCAAGGGACTGCTGAAGGGGAAACAGCATGTATCTAGTTTTCGTTCTGCAAAGACTAAACGCTATGTAAAGTGGGTGATTACAGCCATCTTAATGACAGTAGTACTGTTCGTCAGCCTTTATTTTGTTGATATATTGTTAAATGGAATATGATCGAATCTTGTGTTACAGCATTACACATGACAGCTGAGACTGAGTGTGAGCGAAGGTGGCCATTTCATCTGTCTCCTGGCGCTACCTCGCCGGCGCGGGGGGTGGCGGTGCTATTTTCCCGTGGGGCGGGGT
>JAYMFT010000020.1:285787-304149 GCA_038088735.1 Panulirus argus | reverse complement strand
GGGATGGGGTATTTTTTCTTCGTCTGTTTCCTGGCGCTACCCCGCTGACGCGGGAAACAGCGATCAAGTATAATAAATAAATAAATAAATATATATATATATATATATATATATATAAGCTGAAGGAAGGCAAATGTGGCCACGGTTTGCTTTGCAAGTGTACAGAAACAGATCATCAGTACCATAATCAGAACAATAAAATCTCCTATATGAAAGTGCATAGGTGTACCAAGAAATACAAGAAATTTGTGTCATTTATCACATGCACAACTTTTGCTTAAAAGATAAAATTACAGACTATACAATATTGTACAAAGTTAACCGCTAAAGCAGTAGCCATCATCGTAGCAATGCCAAGGCCCTCACACTAGACTGTAGTGCTTTACACTCACCCTACTCATCATCTACCCATATTGTAAAGTACAGCTTGTATTGGTGAGTATTACTCATATGCCCTCTCAATACTTTTATATGCCTTAGATATACAGAATACATTTTCAAACTTCTTCAAAAGGTCTTTGGATAAGAGTCTCTGTTTTCAGTGCATTGTACATGACAGCTAGAGAGAATATGAACAAATAAGGCTATTCTATATTTTCCTGTCACTACCTCCCTAGTTTGGGAACTGGGGTTTGGAATGTAATCCACCTTCGGTTATGAAAATCTATCTATGCTCAGAGATATCTTACTTTAAAACTTTTCTAGTGATGTATCCTTTGGTTTACAGCAAGGGGTCCTATTAGGGGTCCCAGCCAGCCTGGCTGAAACATACAGCATCACAGATGTCACATTTCCACATAGGTAGGTGAGTACAGACCTTATTAAGGCACAACAAATAAAAGGTTAATTTTTGCCTTGCTTTGACAGTGTATCCCAGTGGATTTATCAGCCACTAGTTTAGGTCTTAACGTACAGCCTTGTAAGCTTTCCTTCATGCTTCATATTATATCTTTAGTTCAAAATGGATAGCATAACCATCCCACAAGTAGAAACTGCTGAATTATTTATATTTCAGACATAGCTGATTTATTCAAAAGTCATATTTAAGAAGTGAAGCTATACATATGTGTTTGGATTTTATAATTCAGGCTCTGAAAAATACACGAGAAAAATTTATTATAAAATGGTGCCTACTCGAAGTTAGACTACATCATAATATGTCCATAGACACTTGATTCATACTTACCCAAGTGAAAATGTGATGAGCTAAAATGACATGGCATTAGTCAGTTACCTCCCTCCAATCATTCTTGGTTCATGCAGGGGTTTATAAGCAATTTTGCTATGTATGAGTTTTGTATCTGTATTTATGCCATGGCCACCTCCATGAAGGAGTTCCCAAAGGTCATGGGCACCATAGATAGATAGAGCATGACTACTGAGAGGCTTTTTTGGAATGGTGTCATGGAAAGTGTGCCTCATTTATCATGTATAAATAGGTTTGCTTTGCTTGGCCTTCCATAAAAAAATGCATCCCCTGTGTAAAGCAAGAGAAGGAAATCCATGCCAGGTTAATATCTCCATTGTGCAAGGTTTCTGATTTGTGTATTCCTGTGAAAAAGTACCCTTACACAAGATCTCTTCAGTTAAAGAAATTACTCAAAAAAGGATTAACTCTTCTCCATATGGGTGTGGAAGAATGTTGAACTGATGTGGGGCAGTGATGGATTCTCATTATTTATGTAAATGTAAGATGATTATGGTTTTTTCTAGATTAATTTCATTCTACATAAACGTGAACTTGTTACTTTTTTCTTAACCTGGCATGATTTCACACATCCCATAACGTATCATTTTACATATTTTTTATTTCTTAATTGCATTATTTGCATAGTTGTCATTTACACAAACAGTATTACTTACATGAGTAAAGAAAAAACTTTCTTTCCACCAAAAGTGTAAACAACAGCAATACAGGAGAAATTGTTTCTTTTACTGTTACTCAGTAATCTCCCTTCCCATCAAGATGATGCAGGTGCGCATTCTTTTAAGATTTATTTGCGAGTGTGATGCTTGGTACTTTTTCCTGTTATATTGTTGGGTTTCTAGTGACCTCTAAGGACAAGACATAAGATCACATTTCAGCTGGGAATTCAAGTGAGGGCATGAAGTATTTGAATGACGATCTTGGTACAGTGCACTGGACTATAATCCCATGGTGTTAGCGGCACGGCACAATTGAAGGGTTACAAGTGCATATATCACAGTAAGGTAGTGTCAGAAACAACCTAACAGTGACCTTATATGCACAAATCCGGTCCTCAGGTGTGACATATAAAGTACCGAAAAAATAATTAAGGAAAAGTATACTAACACTTTCTTGTAAAATTATTTTATGTAAAATTTGTCAATAATAAAAATGTTCACATCCTTCAAGTTACATTCTAAAATACTGCCAAAACATCAGGGTCGGCCTGTAGCTTCAGAAGTGTGACCTTAAAAAACAACAAAAAGGGAAAACACAAAAACTTACATATAATACAAACTTTACAATGATACAAAGAAGGGTTCATACAAATATTCACCATTTCAAGGGATGAACTTAACCAGGAGTTTAACATCCATAAAAAAATCACTTTCATCATTTAAGCAGCTGCATCCATGAATATTGCATTGCAGTGGATGTAAGTGTGGCATGAGAGAGGGCTCAACAATTTGTACAATGCTGATGTCATAGACATTTTGATCAACCAGTGCAGTGGGGCAGATTTAAGCACCTTCCTTTATGCATTTTATGCTGGAAATGACCACGGCAAACCTGTCTTTCGTATCCTTTACAGTCACACAACTCGATACATCGCGACTTCACAAGTTGAAAATCAAAATCTCCCCCACACACAAATATATATATGACAACATGACTGATTGTCAGTTTAGGAAATTATTTCAAGTCAGACAAGAGTAACGAAGTTTTTTAGCTGTACCGTCACACAGCACTGGCAGCTGTCACTGGCTGTGCCACTAAGGAACACCACTACCACTGTGGGTTGCCTGACGGGGCACTTGAACCACTGGCAAGTCTAGTCATTATTTGAGCGACACGGGGCATGCAGGAGGCTGGCTTATACCACTTGCTGCCTGGGCCACCACACCAGACAATGCATACGAGCTGGGCCATCCCACACCATACATCACAAATATGAGCCGGGCCACACCACCTTTGTTCCACCACAGCACTGCACTGGCAATAAATCTTCAAGCAGTCAACAACCACTGAAGGACAGATAGGTGAACAGAGCAAGAATAACTTACACTACAAAGCACCCCATTAACAGTTTTGAAACTACAAACTTACAAGTTGCCCTGAAAAGTGAGAACTGAGTGGACTGTGCGGGGCAGGGGGGCGACCCCACCACTGGACGGGCACACGGGTGGGTGGGGGGGGGCGACCCTCACACCCGCCACGGGTCACTGGTCAGGGGGGCTGGGGGCCGCGGGGGAGGGGGGGCACGCCACCACCACCACCACCACCACACTTGAGCAGTATCACCACCACCATCACAACCACCACTACTGTTGACCAGCAGGGTTGAAGGGAGGGGCAGAGTTGCATAGTGGTGAGTGTGCTGGGCGGCAGCTGCTAGCACCAGGTCACCTGTGAGGTAGTTTTCCCCATGCCTCACTTGGGGTTAAATGGGAAGCTCTGGCCAGGCATGGGCCCAGGACCAGGCATGCCCGGCCCTCCTGGTGGCCCTGTTACAACAGGCCCTCCTGGTCCACCAGGGCCACCCATGGATCCAGGCATGGGCATGCTGGGGCCCCCACGGGTGTTGGTGGCATACAGCTGCTGCTGGAAGCTGTGGAACTGGGCGGCATACGTTGGGTCAGCGGTGGTGGGGCCCATAAACGGAGAGTTCTTGAAACTACCAGATTGCCCCATAGATGGAGGGAGAGGCTGAGCAGTGTCGGGTGCTCCACCCATAGGTCCTCCCATGTTCATGCCCACAGGAGAGGTTTTAGGTCCATACATGGGGCTTGATCCACTTATCATTTGATTAGGGCCACCTGGATTAGGACCTGGGCCAGTAGGCATGGGGCCTCCACTCATGTTTGGTCCAGGTCCTCCCATGGGATACATGTCACTACCCATACCTCCCATCATACCACCAGGGCTGGGCCCACGCATCATGGGTGCCCCACCTCTAGGCCCCATCATCTGACCTCCTGGACCTATGGCTGCACCACTCATCATGCTAGGATTCATCCCCATTGGCCCATTAGGGCCCATCATGGGTCCACTTGGCCCACCCATGGGTCCATTAGGACCCATCATAGGCCCACTGTGTCCACTCATACCAGCTGGCCCTCCCATATGGCCACCCATTGGACCATTTGGACCCATGCCCATGGGACCATTGGGGCCTGGCATTGGTCCTGGTCCAGACATGGGGAAAGGTCCATTAGGTCCACTCATATTACTCATATTATTACTCATATTAACCATAGGTCCATTAGGCCCTGCCATACTACACATAGGTCCACCTGGGCCACCCATTGGTCCATTTGGGCCACCCATTGGTCCACCAGGACCATTCATTGGTCCAGACATATGTCCACTCATTGGCCCACATGGCCCACTCATAGCCATTGTCGACATTGGCACACTGGGCCCGCACATCGAATTAGGTGTACTACTGTTAGGGAACATGGGTGAATTGGGCACTTTACTGTCTACATTAGCATTACTAAATCTTGGCAGAAAGTCCAAGCTTGGAGGTCCTCTGGGACCATTACCAGTGTTCTGAGGTCTGGCTGGCAGGTACTGTATAGTATTTGGAGCACTGGGTTTCACTTGCACATTTGCACCAGAGTATGGCCCAGCCATAGTGCAGTTGGGGTTGGGTGGACGTACCATGTTACTTGGACCACCCATTCTGGCATTGGGTCCAGCCATCATGGCCATATTGCTTGGAGAAGTTCCTCTTGGGCCACTACCACTACACACTGGGGAGGTGATCGCCCCGTGGCTCTGCATCATGCCCGGGCTGGACGACACCGGAGGCATACCGATCATGCTCCCGGAACTGTCCATCATGTTTCCACCTGGCATCCCAGGTCCTCCAGCCATGTTAGGTCCTCCTACCATACTGGGTCCTCCAGGCATGTTAGGGCCTCCAGGCATTCCTGGTCCTCCTGTCATACTAGGTCCCCCAGGGATCCCAGGTCCACAAGACATCCCTGGTCCACCAGGTAGTGTAGGTCCACCTGGCATGCCAGGGCCACTGGGCATACTGGGACCACTGGGAACAGATGGACCTCCTGCTGCCATGGAGGGTCCTGTCCCAGTGGGCATGGTGGGTGTAGGCGCAGAAGACACAGGAGGGGAGGACCCGGAGGCCCCTGAGGTGAGCTGCTGACTCATCTGAGCCATGGAGGAGATAGGATCGAACACCTTGCCTGGACCTGAGGTCGGCAGACCCCCAGGTGTGCTGCAGTTAGGGTTAAGAGGCAGGTTGGCTGCAGTTGGATTATGGAAGTCTCCTGCCATGTCCATGGATGTCATCTTGCCTGGAGACAGGGAGAATCCACTGCTCATCTTCCCCATCATTTGGCTGCTGCTATTCCCTGATGACTGCATAGGTCCACCCACTGGCCCAGGAAACCGTGTTCCAATAGGGGTCATGTCTCCTCCTGGTCCTATTGCTCCGCCAGACTGTAGAGGTGAAGCTCCTGGGAACCGAGGCATGTCTGGACCACTCGGCGTAGTTGGACCACTGCACATGCTGGGAGTCTTGGGTGATGGCACTGGGAATCTTGAGTCCATTGATGGTGTTTTTGGGCCATTTTGACTACCATTGCTATTGTTGTTGTTGTTGCTGCTGGTGCTGCTGCTACTGTTGTTATTATTATTACCAGTATTATTACTATTATTATTATTACTATTATTATTGTTATTACTGTTGTTGTTACTGCTGTTGCTACTACTATTATTGCTACTGTTGGTAGGAGTTGTGGTGGCACTGGAATTGTTTGATTGAGCTTGTCCCTGTGGTGACGGACCAGTGTATCGTTGCTGAGACCCTTTATTTTCTGGTGTTGCTTGCGGGGTATGAGGTGCAGATGGCACAGGCATGCCTGGTGATGGCACAGGGAAGCGATCTGGGGTATTTGGGCCTGTAAACCTTGGCGTTGGTTCAGACGATGGGGTGAGTGGAGTTGTGGGACCACCCAAAGGAGTCCCTGGTCCAGACACTCTACTCCCATCACCCACACTGGTGTCTCCCATTCTGTAACAGAATTTAAAACATTATGACCCATTTTCATACATAATACATGAATATGAAAGAAAAATTCTTTTAAAGTACATGAAAAAGTCAGTCCACTTTGATACAATCTTGTGACTAATTTTTCCTTGAAGATAATTCTATCAAAAATTTGCTGATGCAACAGCATTTCAATAGAAGAAAAATATACTTATTCCACTCCATATACATTGAGTAACCCATCAATCATTTCCTGTTTGTATATCCCAGTGTTACAATTGTTCATTATCACATAAGAGTAACTCATCCTATATGCACAGCACTTCAGCTTTTGATAGTTAGCTCATTTGAGGCAAACAGAGTGGCAAGCCCTCAGTTTACTAAAGCATGCAACATTTCAAGAAATCCACAGCGTTCAGGAAAACCTTGGTCTCAGTGTAAAATATTATTCATTATAGCTGTCATATTAAATTATTCTATTTATGCAATAGTATATTAAGAGAAAGTGATTTCAGCATTAAATTCAGATATACTGAAAATATAGTCAGTGGCATACATATCCAACAATTATCCCAGAAGTTTGAGAGAGATGTGGGAATTGCACTAATAGTTTTACATTTTGGGGAATGAGGCCAGGGCCTGGAGCCAAGACTTTTAAAATGGAAAAATTTAGTTAATTTTCCATAAAATTGGGAAATTAAAAGTAAATATAAAATACAGGTTAAACCTATGACATTTTCCAGAAAACAAAATCATTTCTGTATGGAAGGCCTGCTCTTTAGTTGTAGTGCTACTGCATCTAAAGAATGCTCTTTCTTTTTTGGTGATATTTATAGAAATACTCTGCTGATTTTACATCTTTTAAAATTCTGCTCAAGGGAATTTTTTTCTGGGACTGGAATTGAAAGATATCATTCTGGAAAAAAAAAACTAAAATGAGAATGCACCATCAGAATTTGCTGAGCCCTACTTAATCTTTCCCAGGAACATATTTCTAAATTAATTAATCATGATCCCAAGACCTTTCCAAGTAAAAATCCTGGTGTTACCCAAAAACTCTTTCCAGAGGTTCCTGCAGCCCAAAACTGTACTACTGCCATTAGCTGGGAAATGTGGACTCTTGAAATGAAAAGGTGTTTGACAAAAGTGCATTCCCAGTGAAATAAAACATTACACTTCAAAATGATGAACCTCTGTTTCTGTATGCCACGTGCCTTTTAACTTGTACTGTTCTGCTGCTGGGTGTACGAGGTATGCCAAGAGTACTGTTGGGCACATACAGTGAAATGTGTGGTAGTTTGGAATGTGTTTTCCTCTTAAACTAATATGATTACAAAGTTTTCATTACTAATATCAATTATTTTATGAGTGTAATAGCTTCACAAATTATTCCATAATGAGGGTGTGCAAACCTCATATTAGCTTCATAGGTATTTCCACAAAGAATGATCAATGTATGGATGAGTTTAGGCTATATTGTTAGGTAACAATGCATGGATGGGATGCCATTACAAGAGTTATGGCTGCATATCCTGCTATGAGGCAGTGGTGAACTATTCAAGAATTTTTACTGCATACATCCTCACCAGACTGATCAGAAAAGAAAATACAGTGATGCATTTGGAATGGCAGCAGTAAATGGGTTAAATGAGAGATCCTACTCTGAAGGGGGAGGGTTAACTGTTAAACAAATAGATTATTAATAATATTATTCCTATTTTCCTTTTATTTTTGACAGTTTTGGCCAAAGATCTCCTTAATGGATTTACTGATGAGTCAGGATGAAAGAAATTTCAAGGTACATTTAAGTTCTGGATACAAGCTAAAAGGGAAACAGAAGTAATACTCACGGAGACATTATATCTGAATCACGAAGGCTGGTGTTTGGCTGTTTCTGTATGGTCAATTCTTGACCCTCAAAGGTACTGAGGTATTGGATCTGCTGGGGTGATGGGACTGGCATGAGATTAGGCTCCTTCCCTCCTTGCTGCTGTTGTCCTGGCTGTTGGTGCTTTTGTTGAGCCAAGGTCTGCAATTGTCTCCCAAAGGACGTGTCGCCTGTAGCATGCAAAAACAAGTCAAAAATTGTAGAGCCTAAGCTATGATACCATTTCTCAAAGAAACCTGAAACAACCTTCCTGGCCAACCGAGGGTTAAGGAATTTATATGTATTTCCCAGCATGTTAAAGAGGGCAACTCAAAGATTTCTTCTACTCAAAGGAACCCTTCTATTTGTGCACTTAGGCTCAAGTGTATGAAATACCTATTATAGTTTATACTTGATCCACTCTATCCTTCTTAGGAAATAGGTATCAGATAGGAGTAATAAGCATGAACATTAGGCAGGAGCATTAAGTAGAAGTAGTCAGTTGGAACATTTGATAGAAGCCTCTGCAAGCACAGTGCTAGAGTTGCCCTCTGACAGTGAGGCACTGAAGGCTAAGAAGTAGCTCTGGAATTCACTAATTATGGATACTCTATTGCTGTGGTCTCCCCCTTGAGGGAGTTCAGGTGGGAACAGGCTTCAGAGATATAGAGAGATATAGCTTGACAGACAATCAGAAAACAATTTGTCTTTTGGAAGCCAAATTACATGTTGGGTTGATATGAAATAAAGCACTTGATAAGCAAGCTCTCATTGATCAGTTTACTTATTTAGTTTTGATGCAGCTGGCCCAGTAGTTTCCCAAAAGATTAAAATGTGAAAGACAGATGCAAATTGATGAGTTCAGTTTACCAGGTAAGCTTCAGAGAACTCTATGCATAAATGTTTTATCATACTTTACACACCATGAATTGCACTTCCTGAAGTAACATGAGCCAACAGGAAGTTGTGTATCAACACTATATTTGTATAATTTGACTCCTATTCATATAAAGTATTTCAAACAAAAGAAACATGAAATATGAGATTTACCTGACTGTGGTGTGTGTGGCTGTTGATCTTTCTGTTGAAGTGACGGACTGGTGATAGGAGGTCCACTAACAGGAGTGGCGGGGTTACTTGGGTTTAACGGTCTCGGAGAGTCAGCTGGCCCAGCCATTCTCATGCCTGGCCCTCCTCCCGGCCCTCCTCCTGGCATGCGAGGAGATGTCATGGCACACATGGATGGTGACCCAGGGGATGGCAATGGGCCATTACCAACAGGACGTGGACCATGATATGGAGGAGGTGGGCCCTGCATACGTGCACCAGGTCCCATGGGACGCATACCACCTGGACCCATGTTACCACCCATTGAGCCAGGCATCATAGGTCCCCCTACCATGTGACTGCCCATGCCCATAGGGCCTCCTGGTCCCATAGGGCCTCCTGGTCCCATAGGGCCACCAGGTCCCATTGGGCCACCAGGTCCCATTGGACCACCAGGTCCCATTGGGCCACCTGGTCCCATTGGACCACCTGGTCCCATTGGGCCTCCTGGCCCCATAGGTCCTCCTGGACACATAGGACCTCCAGGACCCATTGGACCTCCAGGACCCATTGGCCCTATAGGACCCATTGGCCCCATGGTACCATCAGGACATCCTGGCCCACCTTTTTTCCTTTTGCTTTCAAAGAATTCTGCTTGTAATCTTTGCCATTCGGCTTGAGCTGCCATGGATGAAGCAGGGTTAGGTCCACCCATCATCATAGGCTGCGGCCCACCAGGACCCATTCTCATACCTGGGACACCTGGACCCAAAGGGCCACCCATCATGTTTGCTTGCGAGGTCATCATCATATTGTTACCCATGTGGCCCTGGCCCATCATCACTCCACTCTGCGACACCATAGAATTTGGGCCTCCTGGACCCATCATGCCTGGTGACATACCCATTCCAGACCCAGGACCCATACTAGGACCCATGCCTGGCCCTGAACCCATACTGGTATTGGGCATGCCTGGACTTGGACCCATTCCTGGACTAGGCCCCATGCCAGGTGAGGGTCCCATACTTGGACTAGGACCCATCCCAGGAGAAGGCCCCATTCCAGTGACAGGAGAAGGCCCCATACAGGTAACAGGTGTGGCTTGGGAACACGGTGGGCCTGACTGAGAGTTTTGCGACACCGTTGGTGCTTGACTCTGTGAACATGGCATCATGTTAGGTCCACCAGGACCCGCAGAGCAAGTAGGCTGAGTTCCAGAGTGGGCACTATCACCGTGGCTTGGAGAGTGTAATTCTGGTAGTAGTAATGCTTGCATCTGACGTATTCTTGCCATTTGTTCTTCCCGGTGCTGGCGCTGCTCCGGTGTGAGGTGGTCATCTGGCACTTTAACACCAGCTGGGGCACCTGGAAACATAATGGAAAGCATTTTAAATCATCCAAGCTCTTCAACCCTCGTGGTTACTTAATAAATCCTTCTCCACAGAGAAACACTGGAAACTCATAAGGAAAGAAGTGAGAATGGGGAAAGGTGAACTTAAGAGTAAAGCCATGTAAAGACAAACTGGAGGTCCACTAAGAGCTCCTGTGAATGGATGAATACAAGTATAAGGTATGAAAGATGCTTGCCTAATGGAATGCTTGTGTAAACTCTAATGTATGGATGGTACATCTTAAGTTTTCCTAAGCCTGTATTAAAAAAAAAAAGTAGAAATGGCTAACATATATATTTATCATATGTATTTATTATACCTGATCGCTGTTCCCTGCGTTAGCGAGGTAGCGCCAGGAAACAGATGAAGAAAGATCCATCCACTCACATACACATATATACATATATGCACAAATACATACATATACATACATATATTAGAGCTAATTCAGAGAATCAGAATGCTGTAAAGAGATCATAAAAACCTATTAATTACAATAAGGCTGTGTAAAATATATATATGACAGATGGTAGGTTGGAAAGATGCTCTATATTTTTTGACTAACATACAAGGAGACAAGGTAGACAATGAAAGTTGGAAAATGCAGCGTAACCTTGACCTAAAGAACAGCTGATGAGGATTTCAAGGCAAAGATTGTAGATTATGCACAACATGTGTTAGTCTAACTTGAAAAATGAAGTTAGCATGCAAAATGAATAATTTAGTAGTACTTTGGCCAGTATGGAAGCCTTTGTCTTCAGCAAACTAAAGGTAAGTTAATGATTTGCTTGTGTGAGCTGAAAAGCTGTGTACACTTGACCTAACCTAAGTACATATTATTGCAGTCACGATGAATAAAAAGCAAACACTGCTTTATGTGTATGGACAGTGACTGTTTCATGGTTAAGATTTATGAAGTAAATAAATGGAATATCCTAGTCAGTTATGACAGAACGTACATCATTACTCACTTTCTTCTGTACATCTTGACCTCAACAAATGAGGACATTAAAACATAATGATGTGATGTCTGACATTATTTGCAAGCACCCAATAAAGGGAGCAGAGCATGTGTTAGACATCACATATTAAGTGACTGGTTTAATGTCCAAAGATGGAACAAGAAAAGGATGCCTAATATTATTAATGATGTTCAATGTATGTTATGTACAAGATGTATGAGATGTCACAACTGGCAAGTGGCACTGGGGGTGCACAATAAACAAACATAAAAAGTCAAGAGATACTACTACATTCTGGTGATTATGATAAATGCACAACTGCAGGAAAGTTACAAACAGTGGTATCTAAAACGGGGAGAATTTTCAAAAGACTTGTACATGAATTACAAAATCTTAAGAAGGCAACTGTGTTTGAGTAAAAAAGTGTTTGACTGTGAAAGACATTTAGAAGAGAGAAAGATGGTGAGGTTAATATTGTTGAAATTCAAATATTTAAGCTGTATTTTCAGCAAGGAGACGTAATAAAACTAGGATACCAGAGGCACAGTTGCAAGACAAGCAAAAAATAGGACCTTAACTTTAACAGAATATTGTAAAGAAAAAATAAGTCATCCATCACAAGTGGTGAATATTCTTATATATCCAACCCCACTCATGTAAAATTAAGTCTGTAACATCAGCAAGTAATTGAGATGGATTTCCTTAATATTGGATCTGAAGTTATGAGAGCGGAAAGCATTTTGTGTCTGAAGGTTTTGCTTGAGCCACACTACTGCACACTGGGTTTATGTATATCTATCTTCTTTCTTTCATTCATACTTGTTCATCATTTCCCATATTAGTGAGGTAGTGCCAGGAACAGATGAAGAAATGGCCAAATTTGCTAATATTCATTCTATATCTGTCATGTGTCTATACATGATAAAGGTGGTTTGAAAGAAAAACAGGTCAAAATCCAGGTTTGGGAGTCATATTTCCATAAAGGCTTCAGTTTCAATTCCCACTACAGAGCAACATTTTGTCTCAATGCTGATTAAAGATGGCAGGACCTCACTCGCAATGGACTTGACTGCGTAAATCAAGTCCAGACTCTATATTAGCAGAGACACCTTTGCTGAAGAGACTGCTATCCTACATATTAGTAAGAAGTCAAGGTCCAGATGAATGAATGTGTTATCTGTTGGGCTACTACGCTAAACAAAAGGAAAATTACACAAATGCCTTTCTCTAGTGTCTAAAAAAGGTGTCTAAAAAAGGAGAAAAATAGAGAGGGTGAGAGAAGACTGACCTTGGTCATCTCGACTCATTCAGTAAATGCTAATCCACATTCCCCTTCTGACTGTCCTTTATAATCATTTAATAATGCAAGTAAAACATATCACCTAACTACAAATACTTCTATGCCATGTCAAAATTTACTCAAGCTAACATAAATTCTAGTTAACATTGTTCCACCTTGTGTTACCTTGGATATGAAGATTTTTTTCTACTCAAACAGCCTGTACTTTGATCAGAGTGTCTCTAATAATTAATAGTTAACCAGATTATGACAACTGCTCTCAGATTTACATGAATATGCCCCACAATTAGTGCCCAATATTTTATCTTATGACATACCTTGTACTCTCTGTCCATTGGGTCCCATCATGGGCATCATCATCTGGCCACCTGGTCCTGGTATTCCAGGTCCGGGGCCACCAGGGCCCATCATGCCTGGTCCTCTTGGTCCCATCATTCCAGGTCCACCATTAGGTCCTGGGCCCATCATGCCACCAGGGCCTCCTGGGCCCATCATTCCTGGGCTCGACATATCTCCCGCATGACCCATCATGTTAGGAGGCCCTTCACCACCCTGCATATACAAAGTAATCAATAAAATATTCAAAATACCCCCCTTTAGTACGTAAAATGACAAGCTATGATGAAAAAGTTCTCTGTAAGCCATGTTAACTGTATTACTTAATCTTCTTGAGCAAGAAGCACATATTCTTCACAAAATAATTATTCAATCCATCAAAAACTTGAAGCATTTAGGTAATACATAATGCCCTACATTTCCTATCTCTATCACTGTTCATTACAAATATTCTACAAAATATACAATTTGGAATTTCATTTAGTAAATTTTGCCACAATTTATACATTTCACATTTATCTTTTGAGGACTCCTCATCAGACTAAAATCCTCTCTATCTGTGTGCTTTGCTACAAAGTGACTTGAGATGTTGCAATCACAGCTACTTACCATGGGGCCCATCTCCCCACCAGGTCCTCCAGGTCCCATAGGTCCACATGGTCCCATGGGTCCACCAGGTCCCATTGGCCCATTGGCCATCATAGGACCATTAGGTGCCATTGGACCTTTTACATGGGCCCCCTTGCTACCTTTAATGGCAAAGTTGTTCAACCAATGGGCAGGGTTGTGTCGAACAAATTGGGTGGTCTTCAGAGGGTGTTTCTGGTAAAGTTAATATTCATTAATACCAATGATAAGCTGACAAATCATACCAGTAAAAAGTTTATATACTTAACTCTCATTGTACGAACATAATTCAATGTACTGAAAGATACACATATATATATATATCCAACTCCTTTTCATCACGAGAAATAGCAAATCAACATCATGAAATGATTTCTATTTATAGCTGAGCTGACAATAATGCCTAGATAAAAACCATAACATTACCTCCAGTAATTTTTTAGTGCCTGGCTGAGCACAGTGAAAGGCAATGATATTACTGAATGATCCCTGAATAACGGCCTCAGCAGCTTTATTGGCCAAGTGAGTAGTGAAGACAAAGATCTGACTCTGCTGCTGCATGTACTGTGCATCGCTGGTGGACACTCCTGCCCCTGCCCCGCCCTTTACCCCCATGCCTCCCATACCTGGGCCCAGGCTGGTGCCATCCCCTCCATCTGTAAAAGAAAAAATATGCAGGTTTGAAATGGAAAGAGGGTAGATTCGTAATTAAGATATTACCAGCACATAAAATAATCAAACCTACTGTCAGGACTGTGGCAAATAAAAAAAATAAATTTTTCAATTATTGTGATCATTTCTGAAGAATGAATGTTTGAGAAAATTGCAAAAGTGACTTAAAATAATACAAAGAAAAATCATATTTAAGATATAACATTTAACCACATCACATACAGGGGTTTTTAAAATATATTATAAATATCAAGAAAACTAAAGTCTAGTGGAGAAAAATAAGTGTTACTTAAAAAACCCAGATGAAAGTGCTGGTAACAGGTAAAATTTGTGAGATACTGTCAGGTAATGAACTGTCCTCAATATCAAGGATTATGTTCACAAACATGAGCATTTTCACTTTGTCAATTATATTCCTTTTGAAAGGTTTATACAATGATGTGTTGTAATCCAATCACTCTTATTTTCATAACAGTAAAACCTTGCAAAATGAGACTATTTAGTAAGAGATCCATTCCTGTCTGAATTACTTTCAAGCAACGTCATTTATTTCTTGTTAAAAAATATCTTAAATACAATATTAGCAGTTGCAGTACAATACCAAAAATTTTGCTGAATAACTCGCAGCATATCACATAAAATACTACCTAAGTGAGTATGGAGGAGATTCCTTGTAATCTTGCCTAAATTTTTCTATTAATTATATTATCAGTAAAGCCATTCCCATTATGATGGGGTGGGTCAAGTGAACACAGATATGCACCTTCCTTGAACTGGAATCTTCAATTCATCCACACAGGTGAGCAAAGGGCAAGGATGCCTAACTCACTTGGGTAAGTACTTCACTGAATTATGTTTAAAGTTACTGCACAGCAAACCCTATGCACTTATGAACAATGAGTAGCAATAACTCCTGTATAATGTAATAAACCTATTCATATACAGTACTGTATTTTTCAGCTGAGCTGAACAAAATAAGTACATTACCCTTTTAACTTCTGTACTGCAAAAAGGTTCATGCTGTAAATATTGTATATTCAGCAATAGCCAGAAGCAGGCAGATTTACAACTGCCCTCATACTGAATAACTGATGAATGCATGAGAGGTGGCAAGGCAGTGTTTTGCTAAACACAATAACTAGGCAAATAACATCAATCACAGACTTGTATTGTTCTGTACATGACTGTGCAGACACTTGCACCAATCCTGCTGGAAAGTGACAGATGTCTCCATAATTATGATATGAGAGGATGGTAAACATCCATCTTCTTACTTATGCATGGTGCAAACAATGTCCTAGATTATTTTCATGTGGGTAAAAATGTAGTATCAGGGAAGAAATGCAAGGAAGCAACTACGTCTGTTTAACAGTGATCGACATAATACTGAACAAGCTGCAGAACTGCATACATATAGCACTTGGAAACTACCATTCTTTCTATTTTTCCAGAGTAATTCCAGCCCACTAATAAAGCAACTTAGTCACATCTGGTTTTACAAGGTTTTACAATAAACAAAATTCAATTTATTAATATGGAGACCTTACTAATATACACACATAAATTAAAAGAATTTTAGTCAGTGGAATGGAATTATGAACTAATATCCATATATTCTGATGAAGAATAAGAAAGAATATGTTCAAAGATGAGCTTAGAATCATGCGGTTTGTGCCAGAGCAACATGCACAAGAAGAAATTCTGTACACCATCAAGAAAAGCAAAATCACCAGACTAAATCTGTAGCCAAAGGTGTGTACAGTAACTTCGGTGACCTGACTCTATCTACAACAGAAATAGTACTCAGCAATGACCTGCAACAGACAGATTTGTCTAATTTCTGGTGTTCAAAATTGTTCTGGGACTCTGACAGTCCTCTTGAGGCTAAATGAGAAGTTAAACACACTCTTAAATGGACTGCTAGTTCCTTCATCTATGGCAAATGTACTTTGGTAACCTAAACCATACAATGTTGTTTCAGTGTGATTGCCAAGCTTTTTGAGCACATGACCCTCTCACCCCCTATTATGCCATTTTCATATCTTCCCTCCAAATCTCATCATCTCATTTTCAATCCACAACTTCCTAAGAAATTCAGTTTTGTCAGTTAACCTCTGATCCAGTTACTTAAAAGACAAAATTAGACTTGCATTCTATTCTGCCAGGTGATTTCTAATAAAGTATTTAGTCAATATATTTTTTCTACTGTTTATTTCTTTTCACACATTATTTGTCCAGTTTCATACCATTTTTATCTCTTTAATATAATCAATACTTGACTTCTTCCATTTATTTACAATACTTTTTAACTGCAAACTCAAGTGTTTCCATATTACTGGAAGTAATTACAAGCAATTGACTAGAGATAACAAGGTTTATATAAGCATACAATGATTCAAAAATAAATCTGTGTCCCTTTACACAGGTTCCAATTATTCAGATAATTAAAAAAAAAATCATTATGGCTGCACATACGTACAGTATATTAATATCATACCTGATGCATGGAGCTGGGATAAAGAGGCCCCATCCAGGCTGGCAACTCCGCCGCAGACAGCCGCAACTTTAGCCCCGTCACCGTCACCAATAACATTACAACCTGCCGGCACCATGGGTACCCATGCTCACCATCCCAAAGTGACTGAATACAATGACAAAATATTCCTGCGCACACTAAAGTTTTAATCCCTTAACACCAGGTGACAATACTCCCCATATATTTAGGGATAACCCTCTTTTTATTTCCTTTACAATACAGGCATTTCAAAATATTTTTGTTAATTCATTTATAATAACAGTCTTCCATCTTCCATTCTAACAACTCCCAATGAAAATATCTGGCAAATCATTAATATTTTATAATCATAATGACTCTATAACCTGAGAATTCTTCATAATCTTCAATGACATCATTTGCCATGTGATATCCTCAAAGATGGTATTCATTCATGAGTATTACCAGTTGTGAGATATTACAAAATGTCATAATTTGTTTTTCATCATCCTCTTTAAAAGACATTACATTTATCTTAAACAGTAAAATGAAGCAAGACTAGATTGGAAAATATGAAATACAAAAATAAAGTATGAGTGTATAAAGTACAAGCAAGTACAGACTCAAGAAAAAATTGTCATGCATCTAAGGAAAGAATAAGAGCAATAATTACAGGTGTGTGTGGTATGCTTACCTTCACTAGTATGTGGTGGAGTAGTAGTAGTGGTGGTGGAGGTAGTTGTGGTGGTGGTGGTGGTGGTGACAGTAGTGGTGATGGTTGTGGTTGACGTCGTGCTGGGTTTTGTATCGCCCTCTGGACCTCCATTTGCTATTTCAGTTTTAACCTGTTCAATAATTGATGGCATTAATACTTATGCAGCATGTAATCCCCATTCTGAATTAATTAGGATACTGTTGTTTATATCATATTTACAGATATCTACTACACAGTAGTGTGAAATTGATCATTTCAGTAATAAACCTTTTCCTCCATACTTTATCATCACTTTTTTTCTAAAATCTAGAGCATATTGAAGGAACACCAAGAGAACTTTTCCCCAAAAGGCTGTCACCTCTTTTTGATACTATCTCACTACAGTAATTTGGAAAAGGCAAACTGGTGAAAAACAAAAAAATTAATAACAATCACATAACTCCAGTACTGCTTTTATGGGGCTCCTGCAGTTTCAAGACTGTACTACAATCAGTAGCAAGGAAAAGATGGACCCCTTTGGAATGAGTTGTTTAAACAGGACTGTACTCCTTTTTGTCCACTGAAAATGAGACAACCTTCCTGGAGGTGAATTTTCACTTACTATGTACGCACATGCAGATGGAATCTAGGAATGCTTTATATGTGTGTGTGTATATATATATATTTATTATTTTTTTTTTATTATACTAGATCGCTGTTTCCCGCGTCAGCGAGGTAGCGCCAGGAAACAGACGAAGAAAAAATACCC
>JAYMFT010000020.1:274133-285687 GCA_038088735.1 Panulirus argus | reverse complement strand
GTTGATTTTCTGAGATCCCAGGAAATTCCCGGGCACACCCCCCCCCCCCCAATGAGACTGGAAATCGAAATGACAGTTCATGAGAGGGGGGTGGGCGGGCCTTGTTTCTAACCCCCTCCTACCCACACAACCCCGTCTCGGACCTGACACCAAAGGTGTTATTTTTCAAAACAGGATTTACAGTGCTTCCCCAACACAGGCAAAGGAGTCTAGTTCATAGCAATGATGAGGATCAATGCGATTAATCCTGTGCCTAGATGGATTAATCCTAGGATACAGATGTGAACGGGAGTACAGTACAGGCTGTAAGAGTACAGAATGTACCCTCAGAAACTAGTACAGGTACCATTACAGAGGCATTACATACTAGAATGTAATAGTCATATCATCTAAGTTTAGTGAGTTATGATCAATACTCCTATTCGATCAATAGACCTGATCAATAGGCTCTACAGACTTCAGATCTGGTGTACACATCAAACTGCTTCTTGTTGCCTATCTGTGAAGTCAAAATGTAATTTGTAATTCTGTAATACAGGCACTTCGCTGTACTGTGTCTGGTGTTCTTTGAAACCGAACTGTACTTGCTCAAATTGAGCATTTCTGATACATGGCATTGATCTCGAAGGGGGATTATTATTTTCATAGAAAAAAAATTAGCATAGTTCTGCTTTCCACTTTGGCTTTCTCTGGTGGAGAGGAGGCCTTGGGTCCACCAGGCTGTTGGGTGCAGTGGGGTGCATGCAATTCGTTCTACGTTGCAATTGCCACCGAGGCTGCCAGACATCTGCAGAAAAAAGATGAGTAAAAATATTTTTTTTCCTTTATTTACAGAGGACCCAATGCGTTCCCCCTCCCTTCATGGTGGTCCTCAACCCCCCCCCCTTCCTCCGCTGCTAGATGGCTCTTCTCTACTACGGTAACATTCTGTTGATGATGCCTCCTGCCTGACTCCCTCCCTCCCCCCCTCCTGTATATACACACACACTCACACACATACACACAGGTTAATACCACCTTAGAACACAGCAATGCGAACCCCTCTCCCCAAGGGGGAAGCACGGTGGGTGTACGCCCCTTGGACAGGGCGATACGCACCCCTTAGGTACGGTGAATATACGCCCCTCTGGGCAAGTCGATAGGCCAAAGCTTTAGGCACGATCATACGCCCCCTTTGAGCACGGTGGTACGCCCCCCTTGGACACGGCGATGCGCCCCTTTAAGCACGCTTATATGCACCCGAGGACGCGACGATACGCGATATAACAACCCTTTGGCACGGCGATTAGCCCCTCCTCCCAATTGGTAAGGCGATAAGCCCCCCTTGAACGCGGCGATACGCCCCTTTGGACACGGCTGTAGACCCCTTTGATACTGCGATACGCCCCTTTGACACTCGGCAATGCATCCCTTTGGACACGGGGTGATACGCCCCTTGAACACGGCGATACGCCACCTTGGGCGCACGGTACGCCCCTTATTACGCACGGCGGTACGCCCTTGGGACACGCCCGTGCACACCCTCCGGACCATAGCGGTACGACCCTTGACCACGACCAGAACGATACCTACGGGTCGTATACCTCTCAGCTGAGGTGATGTAAACAAACCAGAGACTCGTAAATTCACGGCGTAAATCAAACAACTGTTTTCCAGGCAAGCGCTTCTTCCGACCATACGTCAGTGTGGTGATAAGACACACACACACACACACACGACACCTCTAGTGCTATGAACAAGAGGTGGAAGAAAAGGAAAAAAAAAAAGAAAATAACCTAGTTTAAATCAGAAAGCTTTAGGGAATGACATAGTGACACACTGACCATAATTAGGCTTCACAAAATCTTCTTTCCCAACTTGTAAGTCTCAAAACGGAATTCGGAACTAAAGATACACGTAAAAAAAAAAAAATCCACGTCATTTACATTTACAGCATGGTAATTAAAAGGAAACTACACACACACACACACACACATACTATGAGCCAGTTTGAAAGGATGTAAACAAAACATGAACGAGCCAGTTTGAAGGGATAATTGTCTATAGCAGTTTAAGCAAATAATGATGGTCAATAGTGTTTGTATTTACAAAGGCGGTTTAACGCCTTTAACTGCCAATTCACTTTACCCCCCACCCCCCTCGTAACGGTCCAACCTTACACTGCAAGTCCACACCACAATCAAAAACCATAATGAATAAATTAATAAAAACTACAAGCGGATAACTAAATGGAAACTGAATTATCAACGGGCCGAGTGCAGTCTTTAAAAACTCCCTATTTACGAAAAAAAAAGGATCTATTTTTACAATTTACACAGACACAGCGTTGCTGTGATTGCAAGATTAAAAAAAAAAAAAAGTCACACTGCTGAGGTTGGTTGACGTAGGCAAGCAGAGACCATACAACACAGCGACACGTGAAGACCACAGGTGGGCCTTATGGACGGACCTGGACACAGATGGTCTTTCAAATCTGACCCTAATCCATTGCCCTGCTGACCCAGTGTGACCTCGAACGACTCTCCAACACCTCCCATGGGGGCCATATTTTCCCCCCTCCCCCCACCCCCTTGGCCTAGTGAGGTCACTGGCCCTACCTCCTTGACAGGACCACTGCACCCTACACTTAACGAACCTTTTACGACAAAACGGACCAAGAGAGACCATGTGGTTACTGGGGTACCTATATTCTCCCCCTCCACCACAACTACAACCCTTTTTAACTACAAACTAACATTCCCTGTTAAATATTCTGACCTCTAAAATATCCCCCACCCCTCTCTCTCTCTCCCTACCTCAAAAATTACAGAACCTCTCTATATAACATTGCTGGGGACCAATTTCACCCCTGTAAACTTATCTCAACCTATCTAGGGGAGGGAGTAACTCCTCTGACCCCCCCTCTCCCACAAACAGTGGGGTAATGCTGTATCTATCAATCCAACCATCCATCCATCTACCTATCTGTCTATCCATCTATCTATCTATCCATCCATCCAACCATCTATCTATTTATCAATCTATCTTCTTATCTATCTATATATACACCCCTGTAATCTATAACCTCCCAAATTGTAGTCCACCTTACGAGACTGGCCAGGTATACTGGAGAATGTAAACCAATTAACATCAGTTTAACAGTACCCTTTACCTGGCATTTTAACGCACCTGTGTTGGATGGTATCCACCAACGCGGTCATTCTAGTTTCCGGTGACACTCACATGTATTCATATATAATCTCCCACACCTTAATTTCTCACTCACAGGAAAGCGTAGCAGTTAATTCACATCCTGTAGTCGTAGATCTGATATAAATCTGACTGTGCTTCCCTCGCGCTGTCGCCTGGAAGCCTAGTTGCTTGGCAACACCTAAATGACCGTGTATCATGACCTGTCAACGTGTCAGTGTGTGACCCGGCGTGACCCCCTGTAGGCTGGCATGTTGGTATGGCATCCTCTTAAACGCTCCCCCCCCCCACAATAATAAACCTTGTGACCTGACCCTTGACCTGACCACTAGCGCCTGTGACCAGACACAGCCCTGATAAATTCGTGACCTGTGACACGACTGCTAACAACCACTACTACTACTACCGCCCCCCCAGCACGTTAATGGCGTCCGTGACCTTGGCCACAGATGCAACATATATCTCTTCTCTCTGTCATCATCAACTGACTCACCTTTTCTCGTGACCTGACCTCCACAATGCTGACTTCAAATCACCCCCCCTAAATTACCCGAGTGTGGTAATAACATACCCAGATCTAGCGAAACGTTCATTTGTGTTCTTAGTTAAGCGTTTTAATTATCCAAATATGACCTGAGGCTGAACAGCCGAAGAAAATATGCATAGAACACGCTCTCCTGTAAATCACGTACACAAAAAATAATGTCAGTGTAAAATACCAATCCCTTTGAGGTGATAATCCTGGCTACCCCCAAAAATTTACAGGTCTTACCAAAAAAAATACATCTTCGGTATGGATTATACAATCATATATTTACCCGCTGACAACCCCTCCGTCTCCTACAGCCACTGTAGGAGGAAGAGGAGGTTACAGCAACTGCTCCTCCTCCTGATGGAGGTAATAACCAAAATACACCGGCGGTTAAGGCGTCAGAAAGATCCAAGATTTTGGTATTCGTAAATAAAGGAAATCACATGGTGGCAAAGTTACACCGTTCCCACCCGTTCTGCAACTCCCTCTATGCCATTTAACAGCGTGGAGACGATGGAGGAGTGATGGAGTAAATAAAAAAATACGGTGAGAAGGAAAATATATTAAAAAAAAAGATGGCGTGAACGTACCTGAATCAGTGAAGATAGCGACCATAATCCATGTCCTTTAAATACAAGTTATCCCGTCCGCGGTTTTAGCCTCCTCCACAACGTATTCCACCACACCGCTCCGGGAGCAACACACACACACAGACACACACTCTCCCTCGGCCTTAAAATATTCACTTTTCCCCCCTCGCTACGAGACTCGGGCCACTGATCGCACTTCCCACTTTTTCCCTGGCACTCACTGAACACTTTGCACGCACTGGTCCGGCCTGGGGTTTCCTCTGGGAACCTGCCTTCCTCTCACAGAAGACGGGGGGGCGAGAAACACGACATAGACACTCCCGGAACGCCCCGGTCACAAACACTAACACTCCTCCCCACATTTGACAACGTCGCAGACCACTTAGGTCCGGGGGAGGGAGGGAGGGAGGGTGGGTGGTGGGAGGGGTCACGTGACCCCGGCGGCGCCGCTGATTGGCCCTCGCCCTCGCACTCCAATGTGGCGGGAAAACATCACAGAAAGCCGACGTTCAAAAAAGGGGGGGACCCCCTCAAGCTCACTCACATTCTTTGTGATTGACTGCGTGTCAACGGCTTCGTTTCGGCCACCCCCTCGTGTCCGCCCAAGGGCGGGAGTCGATAGATCTGCCCTCCGCCCACGGTTTGGGACAGGGTATCAAGGGGTTAAAATAGTACTGAGGGGGGAGGAATCTCTCGGGGGGCCAGTGTGGCCGACGTTATCTCCATTACAATCATTTGCAAAATCGTGGGCCATCAGTCACCAATACAGGATCTTAAGGGCGGTGAGTAACGGACGCGCTGATTGGCCGGGAGCGCCTTCCACACGGGCTTGTTTAATAATAGAACCAATGGCGTCCCTCGGTCCTCCTGGCTGCGGCTGGTAGATTCACCTCCCCGCTCATCACTGCGCAACTACTAATTATTAACTTATTTCCAAATCCACGCGTCCGATATGGATTTATTCACGTATCTGGTAACGGGAAAAATCTGCGGAAAATAGTTTCGAGGTTTCTTTTAGAGGGTAATTTATTTTTAGATGAAAATAAAGTTGAGGAGGAAGAAAATTGGAACAGCGCTGAGATGTAAACAAAACATTGGAACAGCTGAGAGGGCTCGCAGCTGCACCACACACACACGACCCCTTCACTTGCTTTTATAATTTTCTCCTGTAGTTTCTACAGCTGCCGTAGGAGTTGTAGAGTGTCCACGTTAGTCTCTCAAGCCACAGAGTTACTAGGCCGCCATGAACAACCAGACAAAACCCTTCAGGGAGAGGCGGAGTTTCGGTAAGTAAACATTTCAAGGATTTTTATCTCGTCCTTTGTCCATCACCATTTTCCAGAGGTGCGTCATCGCTCGATAAACGGTGGAACTGTCGTTAATATGGGTTAAAACCGGACATTTTATGGCTGTGTGGTTCACTCTGGACCTGAACTTCATTGTGGCTAGTATTCATATACTTCTTCCAGCGACTTTCGCGAAATTTAAGGCAGTTTGGGGTATGACTGTTATAGGGGGCCTCGTGGTTTGAGGTCTCGAGTTCTCTTGGGGCTGTATTTCCCTCGGGACGTTAAATTACCCCAATTTTTCCCCAGTAAATCAACTTCCTGATCAATTTTAAACGAAATTAGTCGTTGTCTGCTCTCTACGTGCGACTTTATCAACGTATATACCGAATTTTTCAACAAAAGGAAACTTGTTGTAAAAATTGCGATTTATTTGCATATCATCTTTCCTGTATGGGAATATGTTTATATATGCAAATTCGACTTAGTCCAGAAAGTGAACACTCGTAACATTGTTGTTATCAGTGATTATTCAGTCTTGACTCAACTTTCTTTCCCTAAACCTTTTCTTATTGTCTCATTTTTCGCCATGTTTTTATTATCCTTTCTTCAATGTATCACAAGGTATTTTGAACTGTTACTGTTATGATGTTAGACCAATTAAACGTAGATTTGATTAGATATAGACTATTTTGGTATCCCTCATCAGTGAAATCCACCACATTCCAAAAGGTTTGCAATGGGATTGGTGAAAAACACTGGTAATACTGCTGGAGACCCAGTTGATTCATGAAATTCATGTGTGTATTAACTAATCTGGCTTGGGTCAAGTTATGTAACGCATACTGGTACACTGTGAAGTAAGGCATCTCATCATCAGGATGGAGATCATAGAACAAAGCACAGAATAACTTACCAATATGCAGTAAAACTCTAATATAATTATATTATTGTTTGCCTGCATCTCGTACAGTATTACAGGTATATTTCACTGACCGCACTGTAGTCCTCTTAGATTTCAGAGGATTTTGTTTAGTGTAAGACCCAATTCATCCTGAAAAAAGCTAGCTACGTTTTGCATTGTGCCTGGTCTTAACATATACACACTCTCGTTAACTTGAATCTTTTACGAGATGATGGCTAGCCCATTCTAGGAGTTATGTAAGGTTATATAGTTTGACTTTTAACTTGGCACTTTCCCACACTTCAGTATGGTCATGGGTAAGAGCTCTGCTCTTCCGACTCCCAGTAGATTTAATCAAATTTTCAAGTGAAAATTATGAACCATAAATAATATTCCAGTTTTGCTATGCAATAAAACATATTAAATGATTTTTTTTTCAGTGGTAGTCTTTAGAAAATAGTATAAAAGTTATTGAGCATGATTTCAAATAACACCATATTATATGTTATTGAGTAAGGTAATAGTTGCGAACAGTTGTGGAGTTAGTTGATATAAAAGTAGGTAAAAATCAACAAAACTTTTGTAAACTTTTTCTAACTTTGCATAACCACATGAACAACCAGGATCTATCTTAATTTTCAAGATGCTAGTGAGAATATACCAGACATACTCATGATTGAACACAGTGCCAACTGCCAGTGAATGTCAACAAACACACCAAGCAGCCTTTCATGCCATTGCCCAAACTCTCCGCAAGCAGCCATTCCACACAGCCCCCAGCTGCTCGCATCATTAATGTTGATATATTATTATCATAAATCTCAGTTGCATAGGAAGGTTAAATGAGGTTTGTATAAATTCAGATGGTGTTTACAAATGTTTCAAAAATAGTTCATTAATAAACCCTTCATTTTTTTCTTATTTATAACCATCACTGTCACCTTATTTAATGTTGCAGAATGAAATAAAATCATGATATGCAGCTTTCATTTCATATTTTAATCTACACACTGCAAAACAAAATCACCCAATTTACCAGTTTTATTTGCTCAAAATGGATAGTGACAAGAACCTTAATGATTTCAATAACTTCAAGAAAGTTCGCAAATATAGTATTAAAGTGGCTTTAGGACAATATGTAATTTGCTACTAAGAAATTTTCATCTGAAATCAACTCTGCATCATATATATTGTGAAGTGATCCTGTAGCATGACCAGTTCTGAAAACCTTTTAATTTAGAGCACAAACACTGCAAAACATTGGTAAGATATGGATTTGGGTGTTTGAAAATAAATGGTATTTCATTATAAGATTTTTTTTCTCCAAAATGATGTCATGAACCCTAATGGCTGTTGGGACAGAGATAATATAGTTAACTGCTTGATTTTTTATTATGAGTAAAGTCTAATCAGTAATATGTAGGCATGAGTATGAATATGAAAGAACAGCAGGTATGGGTACTGGTGATATCTGGCAAATCCACTCGGTCAGCCAAGTGACCACATTCATCAGCATTCAGCCAGTCAAGTGATCACATTTGTCAGAATTCAGCCAATGAAGTAACCACATTCATTGGATGATGCCTGTTGTCTGTTTAACCTTTTGTAGCGGTAGTCCTAATATCCTCTGTAGACTGTGTCCGCAGGAGATTCTCTTATAGTCTAAAAAGTCTCTATAATATTTTTTATTAGGAATGATGAGAACTTTTATTTTCAAATAAGATTTATATGCATGTCAACCTGGTGAAGAATTGCTTATGTGCGCAACATGCCCTGTAAGTTATGTTGCTGGTCTGTCAGGCATATGAGTTATGCCAGATATACTCTCTGGCATATGTAGTAAGGGATTTGGTGTTTCTGAAGTAATTTTATGACAAAGAAATAGGTGATAATTATTATGTAAGAGTTTCACAGCTTTACAAACTATTATATAATGAGAGTGCACAGATCTCATGTTGGCCTCCTTTACAAAGAGTAACTAGTGAATAGAAAAAATAAGGCTGTCACATCTGGTAGCAATATGTGGGATATCACTACAAGCATTAATGGCCTTATAATTTCCCTCAAGACAGAGGCAGGCAGTTCAAGAATCGGGATCATACATGCCCAGCCACAGTGAGCAGAAAATAAGATGTATATGTCTAAGCTGTAGTGAATGGCTTAGTAGCAACAGGACCCGTTTATTTTGACTTCCACTTGAAGGGAAATAATGTTTACAAAGTGATTTGTTTACTGGGGATTGCATAACCAGTTTTTGTAGGCATTCTTCACCACAGTGCCAGCAAAAGAACCAACCAATGAACAGTATTCACCAAGTGACTAAGAGTCAAAGCATGTGCTTTTACATTGGTATATTTTAATGAAGATATTGAAATTTAAATTCAGTTTTTGCCACTTGGGGAAGGAAGATGAGGTTCTGTGTACTTCTAGAGGTGTTTTCCTTGTTTGTTATTAAACCCCCACATTTTCTCTGATGTTCATAATTGTGATAAGAAACATGTACTGGTTTAATGTTTGCGATATTTGGTAAAGCTGGCATTTGATGGGAACAGTCATTGAGTGTTATTTTTCATGAGGATTTATACTAAAAGCTGATGATGGTTGCAGCCCAGCGTCAGCGAGATGTGGAGCAGATCAGGGAGCAACATCCAAATAAAATTCCAGTGATAATAGAACGATACCCAGGGGAAAGACACCTCCCTCTCCTTGACAAAACAAAGTTTCTTGTGCCTGATCATGTAACCATGGGAGAGCTGGTCAAGATCATAAGGTTAGTATTAAATGTTTTTCAAATGAATACGAGATGTGGTTCAGGGCTGTCAGATTTTGGTATCAAAATATTCATTTTCTTTTTCTGTGTAAAATTTACATGAAACGTTATCATGACTATAAGATTTGATAATCTTTGGTACAAGGTATTGGTATGTCAGCTGAATCATGAAATGAGAGGGTGTTTATCCCATTAATTACCTTTTGCCATTTCTTGTGTGGAAAGATAGATTTAAGAAACTCATTGTTACGAGTAGAAAGTTCAGATACCTCAGTAACAGGAGATTCTACATTATTTATCTCATGCATTATACTTATAATGCTATTGCATATAGGAGATTTGTTTCATCCAGTCTACATAACATGGAAAAGCTCTTAAATGGCGTGCATTATACTTACTATGCTATGTCATATGGTAGATGTGTTTCATCCAATCCACGTAACATGTAGAAGCACTTCAGTTGCATGTATTTACTATTTTCAAGAGGTATTGTTTTTAACTTTTTTCTTCATGTGTTGGTTATCATTTCTTCCCAACCAAAGTGTTAATTTCCAATAAAAAGTTTTATGAGTTAATCCTCACTTGACAGGCGTCGCCTTCAGCTTCACCCAACTCAAGCTTTCTTCCTCCTTATCAACCAGCGTGCCCTTGCCAACGTCTCCAGTACTCTAGCTCAGGTACGGGATTCTTTGATGTATGTTTACTATGTGATTATCAATGTGCCTTAGCTGTAGGAAAAAAGGAATCATGACATACATAGAATTTACCCACTGTTTTTTACCATGGAATTAAAGAAAGTCTCGATTATCAGAATTCTAGGTATCTGTTTATTCCAACTATCTAGCAAGATTTGTCCATATCTGGTAAGTTACAATTATCCATCATATAATTATCTAGCTCCTTAAGACTTAGATAGAACTAATATAGTTCTGAGTCAGCCACAAGAGGCACAGTTCTTGATGACATAGTTCTGAGTTAGCCACAAGAGGTGCTGTTCTTCATGCACCTGTAATATATAAGTATATATATTTTCTTTATTATTATTATACTTGATCGCAGTCTCCCGCTTCAGCGAGGTAGCACCAGGAAACAGACGGAGAAAGACCCATCCACTCATATACACACATATATACATACATGCACATGTATGTATATTTTTTTTCATACATATTCGCCTTTTCCCGCGTTAGCGAGGTAGCGTTAAGAACAGAGGACTGAGGCTTGGAGGGAAAATACTTACTTGGCCCCTTCTCTGTTCCTTTTTTGGGGGAGGATTTCCAGCCCCCTGCTCCCTCCCCTTTTAGTTGCCTCTTACGACACGCAGGGAATATGTGGGAAGTATTCTTTCTCCCCTATCCCCAGGGATATATATATATATATATATATATATATGGAACAATGGAAGCAAAATTGACTCATAGGGTGGGGAAGGGGGCAAAGGTTCTGGGAACGATGAGGAATGTGTGGAAAGAGAAAACATTATCTTGGAGAGCAGAAATGGGTACGTTTGAAGGAATAGTAGTTCCAACAATATTATATGGCTGCAAAGCATGGGCTATAGATAGAGTTGTATGGAGGAGAGTGGGTGTAGGAGATGAGATGTTTAAGGAAAATATGTGGTGTGAGATGGTTTCATCGAGTAAGTCATGTAAGGGTAAGAGAGATGTGTGGTAATAAAGAGTGTGGTTGAGAGAGCAGAAGGAGATCTGTTGAAATGGTTTGGACATATGGAATGAATGAGTGAGGAAAGATTGAGAAAGAGGGTATATGTTTCAGAGGTGAAGGGAACGAGGAGACCAAATTGGAGGTGGAAGGATGGAGTGATGAAAGGGATTTTGAGCGGTTGGGGCCTTAATATGCAGGAGGGTGAAAGGCGAGCATGGAATAGAGTGAAATGGAATGATGTGGTATACTGTGGTCAATGGACTGAACCAGGGCATGTGAAATGTCTGGGGTAAACCATGGAAAGGTCTGTCGGGCCTGGATGTAGATAGGGAGTTGTGGTTTTGGTGCATTACACATGACAGCTAGAGACTGAGTGTGAGTGAATGTGGCCTTTTTCGTCTGTTTCCTGATGTTACCTCGCCAGTGCGGGTGTTCGCGATGCTAATTCCCTTGGAGCGGGGTGGCATCAGGAGTGGATGAGGGCGAGCAAGTGTGAATATGTACATGTGTATATGCACGTGTATATGCATGTGTATGTGTTTGTATGTATATATGTATATGTTGGTATATATATATATATATATATATATATATATATATATATATATATATATATAT
>JAYMFT010000020.1:247292-274033 GCA_038088735.1 Panulirus argus | reverse complement strand
GCCTTCGAGGAGGATGAGCACTCCCTGCCTGGCTCCTTCTTCTGTTTCCCTTTTTAGAAATTTAAATACAAGAAGGGAGGGTTTCCAGCCCCCCGCTCCCGCCCCTTTTAGTCGCCCCCCCCCCCTTTTTTTTTTTTTTCCCCAGTGTTTGAGGAAGCAATGTCTAATCAAGTTGTTAACAAGACTGCTGATCCAGAGAGTGGCATGCATAGCACCTGCCTGCCTTACATTATGGATCATTGCCAAGCCAAAGTTCCCTAATGTGGAAGAATTGTTAGGATGAAGCAGAGAGTGCCTAATTCTACCAGAAATAGCCCACCAACTTACATGAGAGAGACAGACAGCAGGAGGCCTGACTGGCCCACGATTGGGTTGTCTGGTAAAGAAAAAAATTTAACTTGACAAGAAAATGTAATTCTGCTCGGCAGTTTTTTAAGCTATCACTGACCCCCCGCTGCTCCACATTACCCTTCTATTGTACCTGTTACTGCTGACGTTTATACAGAGTATTTCTGTCGTTTTTTCAGAGTATACCTTAATCTATGAAATGTATGTCTAAACAACTTTTAAAGGTATTTATATAGTCTTAGCATTCACTACATCTGACCATAACTTATTCCAGTGCTCAGCACACCTATAGGAAATGACACTTTTTCTCATGTCCATACTACATCTTTTAACTTTGAGTTTTATTCCATTTTTCCTGGTAACCGTATTTTCTTATATTTCATAAAGATGTTTGGGATTTACGTTATTGAACTTGTTCAGAATTTTGAACACTTGGATTAAGTTGCTGCAAAGTCTACATTTTTTAAGGGAGAAGAGATCCAAGCATTTTAGCCTCTCTTCGTATGCCAGATTTCTAAGGGATGGTATCATTTTTGTCATGTGGCTTTGTACTTGTTCTAATTTTCCTCATCTTTTTTATAGTTTGGGGACCAAAACTGGACTGCATATTCAAGGTGTGGTCTTACTAGAGAATTATAAAGTGAGAGAATTGTTTCTGGTGTCATGTAATCTACGTTCCTGGCCTTTTTTACATGCTGTTTGACTCTGTTTAGTGTACTTCAGATTTTTGCTAATGACAGCTCCAAGGTCCTTTTCTTCATTTACTTTAGTTAGAGAGTTTCCGAATAGTTTGTAGTCATAACGTATATTCTTGTCACCAAAGTGCATAACTTTACACTTGTCTTTATTAAACTACATTTGCCATCTGTTTGACCACTCAGCTAGTAAGTTAAGATCTCTTTGAATCATTTCGCAGTCCAGCCTGTTCACAGCTCTACCTCCTAGTTTAGTATCGTCAGCAAATTTGGAGATCATAGATATGAGATTTGAGTTCTAGGTCAGTAATGTATGTTATCAAAAGAATGGGACCAAGGACTGACCCCTGTGGCACACTGCTCGTTATGTCTAGCCAATCTGAGGCTTCTCTATTTAATACTACACACTGCTTTCTCCTGGTAAACCAGTCTCTGATCCATGTGCAGAGTTTTTCACCGATTCTGTGTGCTTTGAGTTTATGTAAAAGCCTCTTGTGAGGTACTTTATCGAAAGCCTTTTGGAAATTTGAATATCCTACATCAGGCAGTACTTTTCATCCCAGTTCTCATAAATAACATTAAAAAATTCCAGTAGATTTGTCATGCAGGATTTTCTATTGTGGAAACCATGTTGGTTGTCCAAGATGAATTTGTGATCCTTTAGAAAAGTGACAATTGTATCTCGTATTATTTTTTCATCGTTTTACCTAACTAACATAAGGCTAATTGGGTGGTAGTTCAGTGCACACTTTTTGTCTCCTTTTTTGATATATAGGAGTAACATTTGCTAGTTTCCAGTCAGTTGGCACCTGACCATCTGATAGAAATTTGTTGAATATTTTTGATATAGGGTATATTAGCTGTCTCCTGAGCTCTTTTAAACATCTTGGAGCTAAGTTATCTGGGCCATAGGATTTGTTAGGATTTAGTTGGCCTGGGTATTTAAGTGTTTCACAGCTCTGTATTTCTCTAACTTTCAGCTCTTCTTCTTCAGATCCTTGAAACATTTTCATTAGTTGTGATATTCAAGATGTTTCTTCAGTTGTGAATACAGGTAGTCGTTGACTTACAACTGCAGTCGGTTCTGACAGACCAGTTGTAAGTCAGTCTGGTCAGAAGTCGACCTATGTTATAGTTACCTTAGGTATATTATGACATTTTCCTTTTGGTAGATATCTTGTGTGTGATATTGTAGAAAAATTTCCAAAGTGAAAGACAAAACAAACACAGGAGGAAGTGTGTTGTGCTGAGAGCTTTGTGCAGGGTGCGGGAATGATGTGAATGTCCCCAGCACTTAGCCTCCCAGCCTCCTGGCAGCGCCAAGAGCTGGCCCGAAACTGTCGTATGGAAGTGGTCAGTCATAAGTCGCAAAGTTCATAAGTCGACGACTACCTGTATTGAGTTGAAAGAATAATTTAGTATGGTAGCCATTTCCCTGTCATCACTGGTTAGTGTATGTTCATTTCGTAATGATCCAATTTCTTCTTTTACTGTCTTATGTATGTGAAGAATTTCTTAACTTTCAAGGAAATTCTTTTTTCTTCCTCACGTTTACACTCCCATTGGATTTTGATTAATTCAGGATGATTTTCATTGGTTCCCTGTGATTTGAATTCTTAATTGTTTTCTTCTTTTGGCAAATTATTCCTTTTCTCCCATTAAATCATTATAGTTTTGAAATGTTGCAAGTTCTCTTCATGATTTGTGGAATATGTATATCTTCAATCTTGAGTAGTGTGTTTTTAGAATTATTCCACATTTCATCTACTGTGTGAACGTCAAGATGTTTTGACCAATTGGTACCACGAATTTTGTGCCTAATGTTTAATAAATTTGCTCACCTGTAATCTGGGATCAAGAGTTTGTTGTCATATATTTCATAATCTAAATTTATCTCTAATCTAATCAAACTGTGATCGCTGTTTGACAAACTCTCGCCTACTTCGCAAGAGTTGATTAAATTTTTGTCACTGGTGAGGACAAGATCAAGAATGTTTTTACCTCTAGTTGGTGTTTTAGTTAAGTGTTCTAGAAAAGCATCTTCAATCATTCCCTCTTGGGCATCTGTTAACTTGTTCCATTGTATAGCATCTTATCATCGTCTTCTTTTTGCTTAGGAGGTCTGTAAATAACGCTGAGACATAGTTTACTTTGAACATGTCAGTAATGTCAGTATATAGAGAGTCGTAAGTGTGTGTGTCTACTTTGCTTATCTTAATAGCACTTAGATTGCTATCAATGTAGATCAAAACCCCAACACCTACCCTATATAAGCTATATAACCTACCCTGTATAAGCAATCTGACTTACCCTGTATAAGCGATTTACCTACCCTGTGTAAGCTTTGCCATATCATAGGACAAAATGTTTAAATTGTGTATAAGATGGGAGGAAGATGGTGAACTTCAAGATCATGCCAGATCAGACCCTCCCAAGAAAACTACAGCAGAGCAAGTTGAACAGAAAAAGTGAGCTGAAGAGGTAAAACCATTCACTAATGCAACAAGAATAAGAGAAGTTTTAAATTTGGACATGAAAATAAGAGAAGATGTAGATGTGGACATGACCTTTAGGACTGTCAGAAAGCAGCTTCATTCTGCTGTTATACATCACAGAATGCCAGCGGTAAAAGAACAGCTGTCGCAACATCATGAGGTCTGTTTATAATTTATGTAACAGCATTTGGACAAAGGAATGGACCTCTGGATTGTGTGATACAAACATTTGCACATAGTGGAGTATTTATTTTGTTGATTTGTGAAAAAAGTAGACTATTAAGGAAAATGTTAAGAGATCTCTTTGAAAAGCTTATAAAATCTTTGAAAAGTCCGTAAAAATTCTTTACATTTTTTGTCCTTTAAAAAAGGCTGTCAATAATGTATGTTGTTAGAGCATTATTCCTCTCCCACACTCTTATTATATCCATGAACATGCAGTTTGATCAAATGATTTGTTTTAGAGATTAAATGTGTATTGACTACTATCTGCATTACAGGTTTTATCCCTCTGTGTGAAAACATGCCAGGAGGCACTGCAACAAAACCTGGTGATATTGTGGTAGCATCTAATGGAAAGTCCATTCAGATTGACAACACAGATGCTGAAGGAAGACTCATTTTAGCTGATGCTCTTCACTATGCCTCTCAATACAAACCAAGGGCAATAATTGATATAGCTACTCTTACAGGTAATGCTTGCAGTGACAAATGGTGGAGTAATTATTTTGTTGAAAATTTAACTCCAAAGATATGTCCAATTAATTATTTGTTATTCTCCTAATGCATATTGTCCATTTTCTCTCCTTTCCATATTTCTATCCCATATCCCATTTACACGAGGTGACTCAAGATTATAAATCCCCACAAAAGAAACTGTTTTAGGATTTAAGAAGTTTTCCTCCAGATTGAGAGTATGGTCAGTTCTGCATTCATTTGAGGGCTCTCTTTGGGGTTTTCTTGACTGTCAGTTATGCCAGATTAAGGGAAATATAGCCAAATGCTACCCACACATGATTTAAAATGATACCAAGCTGGGGAAAAATCACCAGACCTTCCATCCTCTCTTTGCTTACTACATCTCTTCTCATGTCACTCTCACATAGTAATGATGAATTCATCAGTAATGACCAGATAGGTAGGTAAAGGAAGGCTCTTTGGAAATTACCATCATCTCAGTGTGTAAAGAGAAAGAAAAAATATGTTGAGTAATTTTCTTGGGTCAATCCCCCTTGCCTTGAGTCCACTTCCCTTGCATACCTTTTATCATGTGCCTTCCTGATGAAGATTTCCAATTCAAATTGGCAGGTTAGACAAACTCAGGACTAATAATACAACAGCTGTGTTGAATTCTTTTTGTGTTGGCACTGTTAATTTTTGTAATATAATTTACTTATTTGTGATACATGTTAATGGTAGACCCATCATGTTGATGTTTAAAAGTGAAAAATTATTTTTTCTGATTGATGATAGTGGCCTATGAGGAAAAATATTTGTTTATCAGTTGTTTTAGATGTCTTAACCCTTTTAAGTGCTTAGAAGGAGAAAAAGGGTATCTCTTTAGGACAAGAAAGGTTTGAAAAATGTAAATTATTAACAAAAAGGCAATTTATACAATGCATCATAAACATTTAAACCTTGGCAAAATGCTAAAGCATTTGTATATTGGCATGCCACTGCCATTTGAACTTGGCATGTACCCAGCAATCCATGTGTCATCTTCCATTTAGGAGCTTGCAGCCTTCTCTCACCATGGTTATCTCTGGGCAACTGAGGTGCTTCAGGATTTTTCTGCTTGTAGACTGGAGTTGCAAGTGACATATGGCATCTAGCCTGTTGTAAGCATGAGCATATTCAAATATGGATTGGAAATATGAAAATATATACAGGTATATGCATGGTACACATTTTCAAGGAGCATGTGTATAATCATTTCCCACTATGGTTAATTGTGAGACTTCAGAGTTTTTCAGAGTATTACTGCTACAGTAGGACTAGTTCGTAGGACCCCCTGCACATACACCATAGGTAAATGAACTATTTATGATCAGTTAGCAGAAATTTATGAACAAGATTCTATCATATTAGGAAATTTAAACACAGGTATCTAAATGAGGAGAATCCCTTCCCAATTGCTTCAGGCGTGGGCTGAACCTAAATTTACCCAAATCCAGTTAGTCAAGAAACCTACTCATTACGAGAATATATTAGATTTAGTTCTAACCACAAATGAGTTTCTTAATAATGTTGAAGTTTAAGAAAAGTTTGGTTGAAGTGATCAGTGACAAATTACTTTTGAAGTCATTTTCAAGCCCTGCTTGTAGTGTTGATCAACATGACAGTTATAAAAAATATTGTTTTAAATGTGTTAATTTTAATGATCTTTGCATTGATCATGATTGGCTAACCTTCAGATCAGCAGAGGGAACATATGTGCCAGTGCAATCTAGATGGTTGATTTCTGAACCAAAACCAAGGTGGTGGACCGATGAAATAAAATAAGTGCCTGCTTAATAAAGTAGTTCATAAGAAACTCGAAGAATCCACTAACTAGCATGATAGAGTAAGTTATGTAAATTTGCACAGAGAAAGTAAGAGAGATATTTGACAAAAGAAACATCAGTATGAAGCATATGTCACTGAAAAGAGCAAAAGAAATCCTTAGGAGTTTTACAGTTATGTCACCCAGTCAATAGGCCCATTAATTATAGAATATGGTAACTTGGTTCAAGACAACGAAGCCATGGTAGAAATATTAAATTACTTTTCTGTATCTTTATTTATGATCAAAAACACAATCCATGTCCCTAATCCAGCTTCATAGATAAGAGAGGGGAATGTTTTCCATCAAATGGACGTAAAAGCCAAAGAGATACTTTCGGCAATAAATTGAATGAAAATAGATAAAACTGCAGGCCCTGATATGTTATAACCAAGAACATTGAAAGAGGGAAAAAATGAGATAGTTAAGCCCGTGACTGCTCTTTTCAGTAAGTCACACGCCACAGGAAAAGTTCTAGATGACTGGAAGTTTTCAACAAAATTCTTCATGTGTGACAAATCTGCTTGATTTGCAGTATAATGAACATGTAAATTTTCTATGTAAATTTTCAAAAGGCTTTTGATAAGGTTTCGCATCAAAGGTTAGTAGCAAAAATTGTCTCATGACATTGATGGGTTTGTACTTAGGGGTTGGGAAGTTGGTTGACTGGCCATAAACAAAGAGTTTATATTTATAGCCAAGCCACAGTTTGGTTAGATGTAACAAGTGGAGTGCCACAAGAATCAGTCTTGGGACCAGTTCTCTTCACAGAAATTGTTCCTGGGGTAGTTATAAATATAACATAGTAAACTTTTCTAGTAAACTGTCAGTCAGACCTAATTCATTATTGCAGGTGCAATAAATGTGGCACTAGGTAGTGGAGCTACAGGAGTTTTCACCAATTGTAATGCTTTGTGGGAGCTCATGCACAAGGCAGGAACCATCTCCGGTGATCGTGTGTGGAGGATGCCACTGTGGAAGCATTACTCAAGTCAAATCTTAGGTAAGCCTATCCTCTAAAAATTAGGCAAAATGCAGTCATTGTTCTCAAACCTGGACCCCATGAATGCTAGACTTTCCATAACCTGAAATGTTTACAGACTTCCGAGGTGTCTGAGTTATGGAAAGGTTATTATGAGTGAAGAAAGCAAAAATGAGAGTGCTTGGAAAGGTGGACTTGTTGCAGAGATATGGCAAGAGGGATTGAGTGAAATTAATGGCATAAGTTGAGAGTAAAGGAAGCAAGGGGAATGGAAAAGGAGTGGGAGTTATTTAGGGAAGCAATGCTAAAATGTGTTAGTGAAAAGTGTGGCATGATGGAGGTATTGTGTGAATATATGAGAAAATGGTGAAATGAAGAGGTTAGTGAAAAGTGTGGCATGATGGAGGTATGGTGTGAATATATAAGAGAAAATGGTGAAATGAAGAAGTTAGATCACCAGTGAAAAAGTAAAGGGAGGTTTATGGGCAGTAGCTGCAGAGAAGGAGTGCAAATGACTGAAAGAAGTACAAGAGAAGGTGACAGAAGGTCAAGAGAAGTGATGCTTGTTTCAAGGGGTAGTGAGTACCAGTATTGTTACCCCTTGCCTTTTGAGGCAGTGCAATCTATCTAGCTGTATTGGCTCAGGCTGTGTTCTTCCCTGAAAGCTAAGTTTCCCTAGTCAGCTTCAGAGATTTTAACCTGGGTATCCTCTTTATTGGTGTGTGAGCTGTGGACGTAGACTCTCTCCTGCATAGAATCCTGTGCCAAATGTATCATCTAGAGAATTGTTGGCATGGACAGGACACATATATGGCCACTAAGTAGCTTGAAGGTTGAGGATTGATTGATTCTTCTCTGATATCTTGGTTTTGATAAGAACGAGAGGGCTAGTGAATTGCCAAGGGTGTTTGTAACCTCCATTACTATCTTTTCCATCATATGGCATTTAACTAGACCCAGCAGTCCCCTCACTGGTTGACAACTGGGGATCCACAAGTACTTTTCCAAGGTCCCTTGAGAGCTGTTGCTCATTTGTTCCTGATTCTACCACGCTAAGGTAGGAAAAGTGATTAGCTGCCATGAATCCAACCAAAACCTGCATCACCCTGAGTGATCAACCACTCCTGCTCGGAAAAATTCCAACTATACTAGCCAATCATCACATACAACACAATCACACATGGCACTCACTCCCCTTACCAAACATCAACACATTAAACTCCCTCAGAACAATTAATGGTATTAGATTTGGATAAGAAAAACGGTCCAATAGTGTCTGCTAAAGGCAGTTCATCTGCTGCACCTTGTCTTCCCCCCTAACCTTCAAAAAATATTGGATTGGTACCCTTTTCTGTTATTCATGCTTCCCTGATATGAACCAAAGTTAACTGTTGTATCCTTGCATTAGATATGAAGTTTTCTTTCTGAAAAAATGTATTTTCTCTGTCTTACATGTAATTCTACTTTTGATTCTGCTATTAAAAGACATCAAATACTACTGCTATTAGTAATATTAATCTGGTTAAAAAAGAAATGGTCCAATACTTAACTGACTTTCTGTACCAACTAGGAAAGCCAAGGATAAGTCCAGATTTATAGACCTCAGTTTTCTTGCAGAATATTGTAAACTCTTACCACTGTAGTTCTGTTTGAAATGAAAACACTTGAAACTATTCTTTTCTTCCCTGAATGTTTCTGAATATCACTTTATCTTTTAATTAATCTGCAGCATCTCATTTTTTCCAACATTTACTATTTTCTTTTAAGAGTTTTCATGTGGTTTCATAAGCTCCCTTTGTTATTAATCAGTTTTTCTCATCTTTTCATATGTAGATTTCCTGTGGAGTGGGGTGGTGCTGGGAATGGATGGAGGCAAGCAAGTATGAATATGTACATGTGTATATATGTATGTGTATGTATGTGTATGTATGTGAACATGTATGTGTGTGTATGTATATGAGTGGATGGGTCTTTCTTTGTCTGTTTCCTGGTGCAACCTTGCTGACGCAGGAAACAGCGATCAAGTATAATAGATAATATATGATATTTTTTGAACAACTTTTCTCAACTGTACTCTAATTTTATATTCTGCTTTTTCTTCATAAGAAATGAATATATCTAGTTGCACTAATTTGCTCTAATAACTCTTGAATGAAAAATTTAATTATTTTCAGTAGTATAAGTATCACAGGTGAAAAACATTACTGACCTATAAATATTTACAGTAGCTATTACCTTATCTCAAAGCTGCTTTATCATTAGATTTCGGACAAGCCGATATGAATAACGTGGGGAAATACTCTCGAGCCAGTGGTTCGTGCACAGCAGCAGCATTTCTTAAGGTAAGTGTGTAGAAAGTAAATATGAGGTGTTACAGAGTAAAGTTTTAGGACATATTCCTAAATTGTGATACTGTATAGACAATATGAAGAATTTTCATGCAGGAATTTCCACAGTATTGTGTGTATGAAAGAGTAATTCGAGAATTTTGTATTTCAGGAATTTGTTACCTGTGATCACTGGATGCATATGGATATTGCTGGAGTGATGGAGAACAAGGATGAAGTGCCTTATCTTGGCAAAGGCATGAGTGGTCGCCCAACTAGAACTGTTGCTCACAGTTTTGAGCTAATGGCAAAAGCTGAAAGTGGATTGTAGGTCTTTTGGAGTTCAGTAAAATGTTACCAGTTTTGGAATGCAATGAAATATGTATGTTTTGTATTCCTATTCAGTTTTAATTGCAAATTTATGATGTCAGAATATAAAAATGTATACTCATTGTTTTGATTAGGGAATAATGCAGAATATGAGTACTTCATTGGATGTGTTTATGCACCTGTGAATATGAAGACTATGTGAGTTAATGATGAGATGAAGCATTTCTGGAGAAAAATGAATGACTTGTATAAATGGTTTTAAGATGGAGAGAAAGGGGTTTGTAATGGGTGATATGAATGCAAAGGTGAGATATCTTGAAATTAGCGAGATAGTTAGTATATGGAGAGTGCCTTGAGTAAATGAAAATGGAAGTTATTTTGTGGATGTTTGTGCTGAGAGGGATTTATTCCTGGTCAAAAGGCTTTAATTGAGTATGTGGTAGTGGATGAAAGGTTGCAAAAGGCTGTGGTAGATGCTCGAGTTGTGAAAGGATTTTTTGGAGACTGACCATTTTGCTGTTCTTTAGGGGTGAGGATCATGGGGAAGTACAGATATTGTGTAAGGAAGAATGGAAAGACAAAAGTGTTGGCAAGTGAGAATTATGAAAGGAGGGTGACTAACAGTTTAGAAGAAAGTGCAGTAGATATAGGTAGATGGATAAAAGTCATGAGATATAGGAATAAAAAGGAAAATGCATGGTAGATGGATGAGATTAGAACTGCTGTTGAAGAGAAGAAAAAGGCATATGGTATGTACCAGTGTGAGTTCAGCAAAGGAGGGGGAAGATTATAAAATGTGTAAGCAGAATGTTAAGAAGCTGATTGAGGAAAGCATAGAAAAAGATTTTTGGAAGAAAGCCAAGTGTAAAGTCTAGGGAAAATAAGTTGTACTGGAAGGAGGTGAAAAAGGAAAGAGGTGAATGAAAGAGTGGAAATGTTCATGTAAGAAGTAAGGAAGGGGAGTTCTGGAGTCAAAAGGAGGAAGTGAAAGGAACGTGGAAACAGAATATCGAAGAACTGATGAATGTGGGAGAAGGTCAGGCAGGAAGAGGATACAAGTGCAAGGGCCTACAGCAAGGAGGGAGGTTAAAAAGGCAATAATGAGGCTGAAAGTAGGAAAGGTACCTGGAGTGGATATATTATGGCTGAAATGCTAAAGTATAGAGGAGAAAGTATAATGAACTGGATGCATTTGAAACGTAATTTAGCATGGAAACAGAATGTTGTCCCCGAGGATTTGGTGAAAACTATTATTGTTCCTTTATCAAAGGAAAAGGTACTAAGGATGTATGTAGCAATTATTGGTGAATAAGTCTGATAAGTATACCAAGATAAGTGTATGCAAGAGTGTTGATTAATATTGTAATGGAAGTGACTGAATGCAGAATAAGCAAGGGGTTTTTAGGAAAGGTATGGGATGTGTACATCAGATTTTTGTGGTAATAATGATTTTGGAAAATTATTTATCAAAAAAGTAAGAAGCTGTATACAGCTTTTATGGATCTGGGGAAAGCACATGAAAGAGTTGAGTAGAATGTTTTATGGGATGTGTTAAGGATATATAGTGTAGGGGTATAACTTTTGAATGGTGTAAAAGCCTTCTATAGAGTAGCAGATGCATTTGTTAACATGGATGGAAAGTTGAGCAAAGGTTTTGGTATAGATGTGAGTGTGAGGCAGGGCTGCGTCAGTGTTACTGTGGGTTAATAACATATACATGGTTGGAGTGATGAGAGAAGAAAGAAAAACTTACAAAAGATAAAGTATGGTGATGAGATATAGTAGCTTGTTGAGAGTGAACAGGAGTTGCAGAAGGGACTAAGTTTCTTTTTTGATATATGTAAGTGTAAGCAATTGAAGGTAAATGTCAGTAAAAGTCAAGGAATGGTGTTTGAAAGAAAACAGATTGAAATATTGATTTACCAAACCCTTTAAAGTGACAGAAGAAAGTTTTCTAAACTGTGTTATATAAACAGGGAAAGAAAGACTGGAAGAGGTGAGAGAGTTTAAGTATTTAGGAGCTTTATTGGGTATATTTAGTGATATGGAAGGAAAGATAAGGGAAAGAACAGTACAGAATAGAAGAGTTATTGGGTCCCTTAATAGAATAATGAAGGGTAGAGGTGTAAATATTGAAGTGAAGAAAGAATTAAGGGACAGTACAGTCTTTCCAACCCTGAACGGTGCAGCCAAAGCATGGACTTGGAATGATTTACGAAAGTCAAGAATCCAGGCTGTGGAAGTGAGCTATTTAAGAGGAGCATGTGGTATGACTAGATGATATGAAGAAAGAAATGAGGGGCTGTATGAAAGATGTGGCATGGCAGGGAACACAAAGGAAATGATTTGTGGAGTGGTAGAGTGGGTAAAACGTAATACCTTTGAGGTGGTTAAGGCATGTGGAAAGAATGCAAAACAAGGAGTTTACGAGGAAAGCGTATAATGGAACAATTAAAGAAATAGAATGGAACAGTATTGGAGGGAGAAAAATGGTGGAAGGATGGGTGGAATAGTGTACACAAGGGAGACAAGGAAGGACAGGGATAAGTGGAGACTTGCCGTGGCCACCCCCATGGTGGGATTTCCCTAGTAAATGGGTGTCAGAGTTATAGATAGATAGATAAATAGTAACTGAGAGAAGGACATGGTAACATGTTTAACAACAACAACATTGCTTTATTGGTTAATGTACATAAGTTGAAGTAGCCCAGGGGCAATGAGCTGCTAGAGATGCAGGATTTTAATAGAAAATGAGAGGTCAGATGCGACAGGTGATAGTGAACATCAGAGATGAGGCACCACGAGGAAAAGTGTTAGGAAGATAAAACTTCAGGAGTCACATAAGGGACTTCTACTAATGGAGGAGGCACCGTCAGGGCGGGTTGAGTCTGGAGTCATATGGTCAAGACTTCATGTATTGGAGTGGTACACTTGCTGTCTGGATAGAGTTATTTCCCTGACTGCCCTCATGTGGTGATGCCCTGGTTATATAAGAGGTATGTTGCAGTTAAATGTTGCAAGCTCAGACCTTTCGTAATGGGTGTTATGAATGTGAAAGTGGGATATGATGAAACTGGCGAGATAGATGGTAAATTGGTAGTGCCTGGAGTAAATGAGAATGGAAGTTATCTTCTGGGTGTCTGTGCTGAGATGGATATATTCCATGCAAACACCTTTTTTCAGTACAAAGTAATCCAGAGAAATGATGGAAGAGAAATGGAAAAGGCTTTGCTCGACTATGTGGCAGTGGATAAATGATTGAGAAAGGCCATGTTAGATGCTAGAATTGAGAGGATTCTCTAGAGAGACTGACCATTTTCCAATTCTTGTAGGGATAAGGATCAGGGAGAAGTGGAGGTATGGTGTTAGGAAGGATGGAAAGGTAAAGCTGTTGGCAAGCGAGAAAATGAATCAGAAAAAATGCAGGGAAGAGCATGAGGTGTTTAAAATGTTTTCAGAAATGCTATTGAAGGTTGTAGAATTGGTAGTTGGATACAAGGTCATGAGATATAGAAATAAAAAGAGCAATGTATGTTGGATGGAAGAAAACAGAAATGCTGTTGAAGAGAAGAAAAGGTATATGGTAGATTGCTCGAAAGGAATGTACCAGTGGAAATTCAGCAACCGAGGAGGGAAGAATATAAGATGTGTAAACGGAATGTTAAGAAGCTGATAGAAGAAAGCAAAGAAAGACTAGATGAAGATATTGGAAGAAAGCTGAATAAAAAGTTGTGGGGAAAATAAGAAATTGTACTGGAAGGAGGTGCAAAAAGGAAAGAGGTGCATGTACAGTAAAAGAGGAAATGTTAATGTGAGAAGTAAGGAAGGGGAGTTGCTGAATCAAAAGGAAGATGGAAAGAATATTTTAAAGAACTGATGAATGAGAGAGAAGGTGAGGCAGCAGTTGTTACATACATGGGTATGGAGGATAGAAGGAAGAGGATAAAGTAAAGGGCCTATAACAAAAAGGGAGGGAAAAAGGGTAATAATGAGGCTGAAGGTAGGAAAGGCACCTGAAGTGTGACAGAGTGGATACATCTTATATGTACTTTAGCATGGAAACAGAATGTTGTGCTTGAGAATTAGGTGAATGCTGTTATAGTTCCTTTACTTAAAGGATATATGTAGCAATTAAATGGGAATAAGTATACAAGGAAAAATGAATGTTGATTGATAGAGTGATGAGAATGACTGAATGCAGAATAGCTGAGGAGCAAGAAGGGTTTTAGGAAAGTTAGGGGATGTGTGGATCAGATTTTTGTTATAAAAACGATTGTGGAAAATATTTAGCGAAAGGTAAGTTGTATGCAGCTTTTATGGATTGGGAGAATGCATATGACAGAGCCAAGTGGAATACTTTATGGAATGTGTTAAAAATATATGGGGTAGGGACAATAATTGGATGGTGTGAAAGCCTCTATAGAGAAGCAAATGCACGTATTAGAATGGATGGAAAGTTGAGCAGAAGTTTCGACATACGTGTGGGTGTGACGCAGGGCTGTGTGATATCACTGGCTTTTGTAATATGTATATGGATGGAGTAATAAGAGAGATGAAAGGAAAACTAGGGAAAGGGGTGCAGAGATGGAGTGTGATGGTGAGTTATGGTTGCTAGTGGCAATCCTGTTTGCAGATGATACCGTGTTGTTTGCTGAGAGTGTAGAGGAGTTGCAGAAAGTTGTAGGTGTGTTGTATGATGTCTTTAAGCATAAGCATTTGAAAGTAAATGCAAGTAAAGTAAAGTAACAATATATAGAAGGAAACAGAGTGAAAGTATAGATATTGCAGAACTCTTTAGTTAAAGAAGAAATGTACTAAAATGTTTTTTGGGTATGGGGGAGGGGGACTTAAAGAGTTGAGAGAATTTAAGTATTTAGGAGCCGTCTTGGGTAAGTTTAGTGACATGGAAGGAGAGATAAGGGATAGAGCCATATAGGGTAGAAGAGTTATTGGGTCCCATAATAGAATAATTAAGGGTGAAGAGAGGATCAAGTGGCAGCATAATCCTTTAAACTCTGACATATGCAGCCAAAACATGGACATGGAATGAGTCACTGAGGTCAAGAATCCAGGTTGTGGAAATGAGCTGTTTGAAAGGAGTATGTGGTGTGACTAGATGGAATCAGGAAAGAAATGAATTGGTATATGAGAGACTTGGTATGGCAGGAAATGCAAAGAGAATGAAGGGTAGAGTGGGTAAAATGTAATACTTCAAGGTGGTTTGGGCATGTGAAAAGAATGTTAGACTGGGAGTTCACAAGGAGAGCGTATGATAGTACAATTAAGGGGATGGTGTGAGAGGAAGACCACCTGAGACATAGGGAAATAGAGTGGAAGAATATTGGAGGAAGAGAAATGATAGATGAATGGTGTATGCAAGGGAGGCATGTAAGGAAAAGGATAAATGGAGACTCTTTTACTGTGGCCATCCCCTTGATGGGAGTTCCTGGAGGAAACGGACATGAGAGATATAGATAAATAGATAGTAATTGAGAGAGGGACACGGAAACACATTTAACAACATCAGTGCTTTATTGGTTAAGGTACACAAGGTGAAATAACCCAGGGGCAATGAGCTACTGGAGGTGCAGGATTATAATGGGAGAAGTCAGTTATGACAGTTGATAGTGGGAATCCTGCCAGGAAGATAAAACATTAGGAGTAAAGTAAGAAATTGTTTCTGCTAACAGAGGCGGCGGCGTCAGGGCAGCTTAAATCAGGTCAAATGGGCAAGACTTCAGGTATTGGTGTGGTACTCTCTGCCTGACTGCTCTCATGCAGTGATACCATAGGTATGTAAGAAGTAGGAAGGTCAGGTCATGAGGAGAACCTATTCCCAGAGGGCCTTTGGGACATCGCAGTCGAATGTTGTTAGTTCTGACCTATCCTTGGTGTTGAATCACTTATTTCTCAAGTATGCCAGAGTAATGTCAGTAATGTAATGTACTGCGCTCATCTCCCTAATTTTGAGTGTCATGCGCTTTGTTTACGCACTCCACCGTGTCTCTTTTAATAGAACTTTTGTATCTTGAGTGTTTGTAAATAAACTTATGCGTCATGTCTTCAGCAACGTCTTTGTTTCACTCTTCTTACACTGATAAGGTTGAAAAAGTACATCTGCTGCCATCAGTTGAGGCAGTGGCATAAATTTCATATTCAGTATGCTGTGAGGCTATCACCGAAATCTTGCTCTTCTGCAACGAAATGGGAAGGAAAAAATTATATAATATATATATATATATATATATATATATATGTATATATATATTACGTGTGCTGGCATCTGTTGAGAGACAAAGGCAACAATATCAGTTTCACCATGCACCAACTTTATCATAGAAATCTCTTTTCTTTGACCAAATGGGAGGGAAAAATAATGGTACGTGCTGCCATCTGTTGAGAGAGAAAGGATAAATATCAGTTTCAACGTAGTCTGATGCTATCATCACACAAATCTTGCTTTTCTGCAAACAATTGGGAGAAAAAAAAAGTTACATGTCCTGCCATCTGTTGAGAGAGAGAAAGGCTTAAATATCAGTTTCAACATGGCCTGATGCTATCACACAAATCTTGCTTTTCTGCAAACAATTGGGAGGAGAGAGAGAAAAAAAAAGGTACATGTGCTGCCATCTGTTGAGAGGGAAAGGCATAAATATCAGTTTCAACATGGTCTGATGCTATCACACAATTCTTGCTTTTCTGCAAACAATTGAAAAAAAAAAGTACATGTGTTGAGAGAAAAAGGCATAAATGTGTTTCAAACATGGCCTGATGCTATCACACAAATCTTGCTTTTCTGCAACCAATTGGGAGGCAAAACAAATGGTACATGTGCTGCCATCTGTTGAGAGAGAAAGGCACAAATATTAGTGTCAACATGGCCTGATGCTGTCACACAAATCTTTCTTTTCTGCAGACAATTGGGAAGCAAAAAAAGAAAAAAAAATTGGTACATGTGCTGCCATCTGTTGAGAGAGAAAGGCATAAATATCAGTTTCAATATGGCCTGATGCTATCACACAAATCTTGCTTTTCTGCAAACAATTGGGAGGAAAAAAAATTATGGTACATGTGCTGCCATAACACAAATCTTGCTTTTCTGCAAACAATTAGGAAAAAAAGTACATGTGCTGCCATCTGTTGAGAGAAAAAGGCATATGTTTCAACATGGCCTGATGCTATCACACAAATCTTCCTTTTTTGCAAACAATTTGGGAAAAAAAAAAATTACATGTACTGCTATCTGTTGAGATAAAAGCATAATTATGTTTCAACATGACCTTGATGCTATTACACAAATCTTGCTTTTCTGCAACCAATTGGGGGAAAAAAAAAAGGTACAGGTGCTGCTATTTGTTGAAAGGCATAAATATGTTTCTACATGCCCTGATGCTATCACGCAAATCTTGCTTTTGTGACCAAATGGGAAGCACAAAATTAGTTCGTGCTGCCATCTGTCGAGACACAAAAGCATGAATTTGATTAACCATACCCCCTACGTATTACAAAAATTTAACTCAAATTGGGCATTTTCAAGATCATTAGTTGAATGATAATCTGGCTTCAGATTATGGTGATGCACTTATGTACTCACTTCCATCCAATAACAAAACATTTCTTAATTCCACTGCAATGTTTTTTAAAATTGCAGTTTCCTATTAAAATTATACCATCCTTTACTCACATTGTCATAGATTTGAGCATTTTTTTTAGCTCCTGTACATTAAGGTAACTAATTTGGAAAATTGAAACAAATAGTCCATTTTATTATTTAGGGGAAGTAAAGGCTTTACTTTTTTAGCATTTTATTAGTACACAAATGTTTTTTCACCCCATTTTCATAAAAATCTATGTTGGGGAGTTTTACAGTATTTCATCTATACATTTTTAGTTTTATTTTCTTTGGTAATTGGTTCAATACAAAAAGCATGTGAGTGTGCTCAAAACGTATGGTATTGTATTTTTATACAAAAACATAAAAAACTGCCTCACAATCATACCATACACACAGAAACTGTACAGTCAGACAATATGTATAGGCTAAAATTCTCAAGCTTCATGTTAGGTCAAAGATAAACTTAGTGTTAAACTTTTGGGTGGCAACTGGTTATCTTAGTTCTGCAGTTAAAAATGAACCGCATAAAACTTATGATCCAGCTGTAGAAGCAAACCACCTGTTTTATCTTCTGTACTAACAAAAACTCGAGTTTTTCAGCCTACAGGTCACGAATGAGTAACTTTTTACATGGTAATCCATCACAAATACACTACTTGATAATAAGAAAAAGTCTTAATTGTAAAGTTTTACATTACTATAGAGATGATCTTTGGTAAAATACACAAAGACTCATGGTTGTCATCTTAATTAGGGTGTTACTACAGGGAAATAATGGAACAAGCATTTAGAATGAGCAGCCCTTTACAGCAGTAAATCAATAGGAATTATTCCATGAGTACACAACCAATTGCTTGCATATGGTAAAGATTATACCCACTCCACTTGGAGAACAGAAAAATTGAAACCTGTTTGTGGTCCATAAGTTTTGATTTTTTTCCAATGGTTTTTCTATGAACAAAAACCATAATTATAATTTCAATAAACAACAACAGTTGTTTTACACAAAGGTTTATTACCAAGTGATTCATTTGCAACGAAAAGATTCTTTAGCACGGATTTCACATCTTAATGGCAGTTTCTTAACACTGACAAATAATTGAATTATACCCAAGCAATAAAAGCAATATCACTTCTAAGGATTACAAAGAAGTAGCAGAATAAAGCATTTACTTTGTATGAATCCCAAAATAATCTTGTTCCAAAGTTGTTTTTTCAAGAAAAGCTAATGAAATTTGCTTGTGCCCCATATATTTGCCCTCTCACAGTAACAGATATGTCTTAAGGCTGTTGGTCTTCTAGAACAAAAAAAGTTAACACAAAGAATCCCTGTTTTTTTTTTTAAGAGGAGTACAGCACAGATAAAACCAAGTTAATTACCAAATGAACCACACACCAAGTTTTAATTTCTTTGCACTGAAACATCTTCCATTTACAGGCAATACCTTGGTTTGGGCTAGGTCCCTATCACTCAAATTTCCTGGACTTTTTATCACAGAGTGAACGGGGTTGTTTCTTTATATTAACTAACGTGTAACCACATTATGTGTACTCATTTAACCAATATCTTAATCATCCATATGAAATTTCAGAAATTCTTCTGTTCCATGGTTAGTGAATATCAACTTAGGAAGAAAAACACCCGTTAGTTACCTTTAACAATCAAAGTTTTGTTGCAAAAGAAGACAATGGAAGTGTGACCTGGGAAAACAACAAAGAGCTTAAAAAAAAGAAGCAAAATATAATCTTGTTCCTTAAATGATTCTTATCAGACCCTACATTTAATAACGCCAAAAACTAAAATTCAAACTGATTAACAATTTCCAGAACCAAAAAACCCTACCCATTTCTCTTACAGACAGAAAATTAAACATCAAATATAATGGATAAATTCCATCATGACAGAGTAACACTTCATAGTAGTGAAACTGGCTATTTCCAAAGTTGTGAGCTTTTATAGAATATATATGAGTTACAACTCCTTACACCTTTCCTCAAACTTGTGGCTTTCCCTATAAAATCAGGAACAATTTATAATTTGCAACTGAATTTTGTAGATAGAAGACAGAAGTGATCTTAAGACTGATTTATTAGTCATTTACCTGTTAAGGCAGCTTGGGGCTGAAGCCAAGGTGTGCAACTATAGACAAATGGGACACAGTACTAGCAATTTCTTCTTAAACATAACAATAATTTCCAGCACCCTGAACTGCATGTATCATCCTCAGTTTTCTTGCACAGAAATGGAAAAAGCATTATACTAACTCATAACCAGAATGACTGCACAATTTTTCATTTGAACAATATCCAATGCTAAAGTGTGCTTGGTACACATGGTGTAATGTACATGGACTAGCATACAATTCAGGGATCATTCAACTAAGAAGAAAACACTCTGTTGTATGACAGAAAACTGAGCCTCTTGAACAAATCCATAAAGCATTTGATAATATCACCCACAGTTTATGAATACTGACAACTTCTCACACTATGCATTCTTCAACATTCATAAACTTTGAAATCTAAATGAAAAAAAAATTGTGCGAGAATGCAGTATAAAAGTATGAAGAAACTATTCTTGTCACAGCTTGACTGAAGCTTTCAGGATTGATCAGATACAACAGTTTCAAAATTCTATCATTCTAATATTTAATCCTGACAATTTTTTTTCAGAGATCCTTTGAGAATTTCAAAATTTCTTGCAAGTGTAGAGGAGAGGAGAAAAATCAGAAAGGAAAGTACACCTTAAAGGTAAAACAGATTTTCTCTCAAGCTATAAAGGGGAGTGCACACTAATGATAAAGGAGTATGCTAAATAGTAATTGCATTCATGCAAATAGAGGGTATGCTGATTAGTGTACAAAAAGAACGTGGGTGAAGGGTGATGATAGGTAAAGCAGAGGTTGTGGATTCAGGAACTGTGAAAGAGATAATGTATCTATACAGAGATAAAACTTATTAAGGTGTGAAATGTGTACTTCACAAATGACTTATCACTTAGAAGATATTTCATTAATTAAATGAACATTGGCAATGTCAAAAAAATTTTGCAGGATTACAATATATAATGATATATCAGTATAATACAAGCAACACAGTTATTAAATCTTAAGCCACCGAAGGAAAGAAAAAAAAATTGAGAGATATTTTGCCCTATAAATCACAGTTAATTTGGAAGTAGCTTCACTGCCTTGGCTAACATAAAATAGGACAAACACAGTCAAGGACATCTGAAAGGCTTAGCAGAAGGGAAGATTCCCTAATTTGCCTCTTTGTTGACTTAATGCATCAACGACTGAGCAATGGGACAGTTCACATTTCTTCTGCCAAACACAAATCTTTCTTATATGCTATAACAAGTCAGTCCCAGACAAAAGGAGTCCAAAATTTGGCCAGCACAGAATAAAGGAGTATGGTTAAACTACTTCAAAAGTTACAGCACTGAGTTCACTTTCCACCATAATCTTAAAAGTCCTCACTTGAATGCGAAACTACAACTTTTTAAAATCAAAATACAACCATATAAAAAATATTGGTCTTATTAATGTCGCAGTATTTGTAACCGTGCTTGCATATTTGGTTCTAAGTACACTGAAATCTTTACCTCTTCATTAATTATCACATGCACCTTTTTTTACATTCAGAATACAAGAGGGGTGCTCACTGAACTTTTCCTTTATATTTCAGTTACTTATCAGCAGAGTTGATATTAAAACATTCATTATTCAAAACTTGGCAACACAAATCTAGAAAATATCAAAAGATTTTTCAAGACCTTCCAATCCTGACTGATTACTCTAGAACTAGTTGCCTAGATTCCTGTCCACTTGGGACAATGAGTGATAATTTATGATTTATATACAAATAATAATGGCAAACAAATGGATAGAGGGTATAAAAAAATATTATTCATCCATTAATATCTTAGCTAACTGGATCCCATACTTGTTTCGATACAAGCCTATGAGAATCTTCCTTTCACTAACTTTCAAGTGGATGCCTGTTACAAATGGCAAATAACTGTGTCAAATGTATTGTACTCAGGGGCATCTAGGGAACTAGAGCATTTGTTGATTTTGATATATCTGATTCATATGAGATCTTAATATCACCTCCATGTAATCCATTATAATAAAATGTCAGTTACTGAATACGGCAAAAAGGAAGATTTAAGTAGTGTCTTTAATTTTCACAATGGCAGCCTATCATTTACATGTAGCTAACCATCACCAATATACATAGCTGACCAAATAGTGTATTATTTTCTTGTAGTTGCACAGCTTTACATCCACATCCCATATTATCTTTAACACTTTATATTTTGGGCCCCCCCCATACAAATATTAAGAACTGACGATGAAATGAGATATAAAGTATCACATATGAGAGCATTCTAATAACAACAGATTTTCGTACAAAGTATCTTTCTAAATGAGATGATGAAATAAATTACATGATGAAATTATGACCATATGAAAACTATTCCTTATATTTGTGATGATGTAGCTCCATGATACTTGTGAGGGGTTTTACATGAATTATTTACCAACAATATGCAAGTTAAATGCCACTGGTAGTATGCTGGGAGGAAAGAAAAAAAAAAAAATAAAAAAAAAATACTTCAAATGATAAGTAGAAAGTGCAATATGGACTCAGTGACCAAGAACTTTAAGAAGACAACAATAAATCTGGACAGAAGTGATTAAAAATGGCTTTTGCATTTCCTCTAAGTGTGCTCTTGATATCTAATAAGAGTAACTGCAGCAGACATTTCACAAGTTCTGTATCAAATTTCTTACTGCCCTCAAAACATTCTTAAACTGTTAAGTCTTTATGCCTACAGGATGTTACTGTACACATAGTCACAATCCACTTATCAGACTTATCAGAGAACATTATACACAGTTGTGGGCTGTCCAGCAACACCGTAACTAGCCCCACAATGCTGTGGTCACTCCAACAACATTTCTCAGTGGTTACCAAAAATCACCCGAAGGGGTTGTCAGTCACGTATTGTGGAATCATAAAATTGTGTTTTGCTATCAAGGTTTGCAACTAAACAATTATATTAGTTAAACCTCTTTGCATAAGTACTGGAAGTATGGTTCATCAAGGAAACTGAATTACATTAGACATTTTTGATTATGAATTTTACACAGTAGGCAAAGTTATGAAATCATCCCTTGCCATGATATCATCGGTTCTAGTTATCATTTCCTATAATTGAATAAAAAAGGTGTAATTACTCCTGTACTCTACCTGTGGTACTCCTGGACCACCCAATTACTTGACTGCATTAAAGCTTCCATAATTAAGACACAAAGTTTTGATATACATATTGTTCAATTTTCCATAATTTTCCGATGACAAAATACAAGAGGAAAAATCCTAATATTATGCATCTACGATTAAAGTTTAATTATTCCTTCCAATATATATCATAAACCAAATTTCAAAATATGTTGTTGTACCCTTAAATAAAAAAAATATTCCTTATATCAAAGTATTTTACATGTAAAATTCCAAATTGGATTACATGCAAAATCATTCTTGATTTTTAACTTCATTGTACCTGACTATCTTTTCACAATATCACAACATAAAAAAAGCGAGAAAAAATTCAGATACCCTTTCCATTATATAGCTTTCCATTTACTATATACTGAAATTATCAATAGCGTACCACCACAGGCTACAAGATTCCACAAAACATAATGCATCTCTGAGACAGCATTTATCATTAGTGCAAAACAAAATTCTAGCTTCCAGAAAAATGATTTCTAAGGAATTTTTTCCCCCTAAAACTATACATAGATTTAAGTTATAGTATCCAACATAAAATGAAAGTACTTTGACCCTTTGGACACAACTTAATTTTAATAATTTTTTCTTCTTATTAATGTACAATGTACAATATTATGAGCAAATGATGAATGAATGAGGCTGGATTTGATGAATGGAAGCAGACGTGACTGACGGCACCCCTAAAGATTATCCCTTATGTAACACTTGCTAGAGTGGAGAGTGAGAGAGTGAGGCCACTCAGAATTACCCACAGTTAAGGTTCACAAAAAGGGGAAACAAGGATATGATGTCCAATTATCTTAACACTATGCATATGGGATTCAATCATGGGGAAAATCAGTGGGTATCCTAACCTACACTTTTTATTTTCACATACAATCATAACCATAATAATGATAATAATAATAAAGATAACAGATTTGAGACAAAGAATGAGAGGATTTTTGTTGCATCTTTCACTCTCCATTTCCTCTGTTGGGCCGCAACTATGGAAGTCCACTGGAGATTACCCTTAGGTTTTGAGCGGTGTTTTCTGTATTCTAACTGGTTGTCAAAAATTTACTGAGCGCTCTCGCTGACTTCTTGTTATGTCTCTTGTGGTATTTCAGAATTGTGGCCCATAGTTCTTGGTACAACTGCCCATCTTTCCTTACTATTCTGTGTTCTGGCGTGACAGGCAATGCCGCACCATCAAGATAGGCCATCAATAACCCAGTATCAGCACTAGTTGTGAACAAGACATGTTTACATGCACTTAGGTTTAACAACTTTTGCTGTTAGTAAACTTAATCTTATGAGTTGAAATAAAGAACTGAATTAGTGGAAAATCAGTGCATTATGCATCTAGACATCACTTATTTTTTTTTAGGATTTACTACTATATACTTGAATTTGGCCAATGGAATGGAATAATAAATTTGAATCTGCCATGGAGGATATTCTACCATAAATTAATTACAAGTAAAACAAAACACATAAAATATCACTCAATATAGTTTGATGTGAATGTTTTTTGTAATCATCAAGTAACATATATACAATTCTTGTTCAGAACAAGTGGGTACCAATTTGTTATCTGACTGATGCTAGTTTAGCCCTTAAAACGTAGGCCAAAATAGGCGGTGGTATATCCCATATTTCCCCGAGTATGAAACTAGAAAATGACCATAACAGCAGTGATCACTTGTATAACATACGGTAATAATTACACTGGTTATATTACTAGAAATGTTGGCACGTCGGTGACCGTTGACTGACAGTAGATGCCGCCCAGGCAAGCATCAGCCTCTCACATAATATCCATCTTCTTATTAAAATTGATGTTCTGCTCTGCACAAAAGTCCCGTGTTAAAGGTATGCAGTTAAGGTATTCGCAGATCTTGCACTCGTATATGGGCGTGACATAGAAGAGTATTATAAGAGCTGTGAGCATCACCACCACGGCCACCAGACACACCCAGATGAGCAACACCTTCCTCCGTTTGTCGTATGGACCAAACGACACAAACGGTAGCAGTGCATATGAAAGCAGGAACCCGAAGATGAAGCCAAATATGTGGGCATAGTTGTCCACCCAGGGTAAGAGCCCCACCAAGAAGAAAGTCAATGTCATGACCACTAATTTGGTCAGCACTCTCCATGGGCTTCTCATCATCTGCCATGAGTTGATGAACTCCACAAACACACACGCCAGAAGTCCAAACTGGGAGCCAGAGGGACCCACTTCTGCCCGATACGGGACGAAAATAGCAGAGGCCAGGTTGCCTGCAATGCCTGAAACTATGTAGATGACTCCGATTCGCACAGGGCCAGCCAGCTTCTCAACATCTCGCATAAGATAGTATTGAAGCACTACTGTGATGAGCAGGTGGAGAACTCTGAAAAGAAATCTTTATTAACTGCTGTTCTCATTTAACATATACAAGTTCAATAGTGAACATAAACAATCCCAAGCTAATGTCTGTTTGAGCTTTTGCCTTATTCTGTGAAGTATTTTCTTATGAAGCAATATGGACTAGCTTAATTCAAAATCTAAACATGAAAGAATACCCAAATCTGCACATACTACAGTAAAGATCATAATGTTAAACTGATATCCAGATGTAGCTCTTACTGACTGTGAATGCACAGCCTTACCCCTAAAATTCAAAGCTCAAATCTTAAATTCTGAAAACTTTTAACTACATCTCACACACATGAAAAAAGACAATCTCTTTAGAAGAAATTCTTTTCTTACCCTGCATGAATAAATAAAGATGTCCACAATCTATAAAACTGGTCTGGAACATCTGGGTTGTGAAATGGTATCATACCACACACGTTGTTCAAGCACGAAACCTGTTGACAATTAACAATATCATGCACAGTCCTTCAAACACCTCAGTTAAGCTATTCTTAAACATGAAATTATTTCTCACACATATATCAATCATACAGTGAGATTTTCATACAAGACTTAGGGATGCACCAGAAATTTTAGACATGTAATTTAACTTTCAACCTCATATAAATATAATCAATAAAATAAAATAAAAATATGGATGTGAGGATGGGCTGTGCAGAGGATGGTGGGTTTGTTGGAAATGAAAAGTGAAATGCTTTTGAGGACAATATGTGATGTAAGGTGGTCTGATTGATTAAGTAATGAAAGGATAAGAAAGAAGTATGGGAATGAAAAGAATGTGGTTGAGAGAGCTGAGAGGGTGTGCTGAAGTGCTTTCGACACATGGAGAGAATGAGTGATGAAAGGCTGACAAAGAGGACATATGTGTCATAAGTAAAGGGAAGATGGAAGGATGGAGAGAAAAAGATTTTGAGTGACTGGGGCCTGAACATGCAGAAGGGAGAAAGGTGTGCATGGGACAGAGTGAACTGGAATGATGTGGTGTACAATAGTTGATGTGCTTACAATGTACTGAACCAGTGCATGTGAGGTGTCCTGGGTAAACCATGGAAAGGTTTGTGGGGTCTGGTTGTAGATAGGGAGCAGTGGTTTTGGTGTATTACACATGACAACCAAAGGATGGATATGAGAGAATGTGGCCTTTCTTTGTCTGTTCTTGGAAATAACTCGCTAATACTGGAAACACCGATCATATATAAAAAAGGAAAAATGGGTAGTAAAAGTACTAAAGAGGAATTTTATATCATTATAACTTTTTTATTTCATCTATAATCACCCTCTTGGATCAATTTCTATGAAATAATTCTGATGTTACCCTGGACATCTTTCTAAAGGCTCCAGCTGCCAAAGGTTGCACTGCTTCCAGTGGCAGAAAAAGGTGAACTATTCTGGAGTCATATGTTCTTTGATGAGACTGTACTCCTTGACAAAGGTGACAGTTTCACTCATGATGTAACCTCCCGCAAGTGGAGCCTGGTAATAACATTATTACTACTTTATATATATATATATATATATGTACAATTATGTATATATGTGTGTATGCAGGGGGAGGGTTTTTCTTCGTCTGTTTCCTAGCGCTACCTCGCTGACGCGGGAAACAGCGATCAAATAAATAATAAAATATATATATATATATATATATATTATCCCTGGGGATAGGGGAGAAAGAATACTTCCCACGTATTCCCTGCGTGTC
>JAYMFT010000020.1:223670-247192 GCA_038088735.1 Panulirus argus | reverse complement strand
TATATATATATATATATATATATATATATATGTGTGTGTGTGTGTGTGTGTGTGTGTGTGTGTGTGTGTGTATAAAGAGATCCAACTTTGTGTTGGTAGATGCTTTTCATTGTTTGAAATACATATTAACCTTTCTCCGTGTGTTATCTGGCCATACCACGTGAAAACAAAAGTTCACAATCGACAGAATGTGTAAAAATATTTTTTATTACAATTTGCATTGCAAATATAATGCACCTAAAACAGTCTTCTATCCATAGCCAAGGCCCATAGACTTTTCCATTAATTTCTCCCAACCACTTCACAGGCCCTGTTTCAGATTCAGCCAGTTGACAATACATCACCCCCAGTATACAACATCCCTTCAGTTTTCTCTTTCCCATGCATACTTACACCCATAAAGAATAAGTTTATGAAGGTATAAATATAAGACCCAAGCCTACCCTTGAATGGAGCTCCTGCAGCTTCAAGGTTGTGTTGCCATAAGTAGCACGGAAATGGACACCTTTTGAGAGAACTTGCCTGATGACATCGTACTTCTTTTCATCTGTTGACAGTTACATAGCGTTACTGAAGGTGACTCTTCTCTCATGGGTTACCACGTATTTTTCCTAATAGTGACTGACATGGCATGGTCAGAACATTCCTCAATTAAGGCCTTCTTGAGTAAAAAGAAAGAAGTTTGAGAAAAAGACCAGAATTAGTGATGGGTCTGCAATTATGTGTACACCTGACTCTTAAAGACAAAGAGTTCATAGCAAGAGGGGCAGACAGAAGTAGGAAGAGAATTCCTCAGAATGAGAAAAGAAGGTGGTATCATTATGGTCATTCGTCATGTGTCCCGTCCTTTCACAGAAACAATGAAAAGCAGCAGCCAGATGCATGTTACCCTTTTTAATGTGATGGACACATGCAGACACTTCATGTGAGCAGTGGCCAATGTAATACATGTTGAATAGTGAGAGGGCAGCAACATCATGGAGGATGGTTGTAGTGAAGTGATACTTAAAGGTTTACTGAAACAGAAGGCTTTTGATTCCATTCTTCCTTACAAGATGGTGAATGAACAACAACCCCAGATGTGTGAGCAGTATTCCCTATTAGGGTGAATAAAACCACTTCATGTATCTCCTGCATGTTGGAAAAGGCAACTAAGAGGAATGGCATTGAGCCTGGAAATCCTTCCCTCCTATATTGTTTCACTGAGAAAAAGGAACAAGAGAAGGATTTGAGTAAGAATATTTAATCTTAAGCCCTAGTCTTGTGTACCTAATGTTACCTTGTTGATGTTGGGAAACGGTGAATGTGTACAGAAGATATGGAATAGATTCTCTCAAGAAAAATTATTTACTGCAGTTGTACAGTATCCTTAACTTTGGGGAAGCAGACTTTCTGATGATTATGTGGGGTTAATAGGATAGAGTGGAGGGTATAGTTATGCCCAACATGTTTATGTTGCACTGGGTTGAATAATGAAGCTTTGAAGTTGAACAGTGGGAAGTGAGTGATGCTGAGAAAGTTATGCTGGGAGAATTTGTTGTTTTGCATAACTGAATTCAGCTAGGCTACTGCCTCCTCATTCAGACATATGAGATTTACTGTTTGGCATTTATACTTCTTCAGAACAGTCATATATGAATATATGCTTAAAAAAAGTACTGTAGGACCAAAAACAGCATTTTATATTTGTAATAATTTTTCCCCCCATTAAACATTAGTGTACAACACAATGAACCCACTGTGATGGTAATGTTGGTATAGTTTACTCCTGTTTACATATTAGTGGAGAAAACAAAAAGGGAGGGGGGGGAGAATGCAAGACCAAAGTGATTGTTGCAAGTCAATGATTATTGTAAATATTTATACACAGCTGTTTTCTTGCTATACATGCCTCATTCACATAGGGTACCAGAAGAATTTACTTCCTGTGCACCAAAGTGTTAAGTTAGGTGAGTGAGATTGATGGCAAATGCTTTTATTTATCAGTATTACTCTTTGTTCATCCCATAAATTATAAATCTTCAAAGAGAATTCCAAAATCTTTGAAAAACAAGAACCTTTAAGTATTTTGTCATGCAGTTAGAGTTGGTTTAAGGTTCTTATTCTCACTCATGATTTACTATACACAGAAGCAAAGCTGTGTATGTGATGCACAGATAATCACATATATAAAAATTTCCAGTGAATGACGATTTAACTTTGGATATATGACACACACGTAAAACTCCTCCATCATTCTTACGGTAATTCACCCCCATTTTTGGCCAGTAGTAACTATTTATTTGACACTGCTGTATTGGGGGTGTATTTTGATTTTTTTAAGTACTCTGTTTATGTTTATGTATTGTGCTTCAAGTGTTACAAAGTTCTGAATAAAGTGTTGTTAACACTTTCTAGATAGTTGGTTTAAAGCTTTTAATTTTTAAGTTCTGGAGGAACCCATGTTCCCTAGGAACATCAAGCCAGTGTATCTCAGAGCCTTTTTGATATATTGCCACATAGATACTCAGTATGGTAAAGTTCATATAGAATTGTTTTGGAAGAGTTCTTTCTTTGGGCCTTGAAAAGTAAGAGCATTCTTTTAACCTCTTGGTCATGTTGTTATTGTATTATTGATCACAACATGCATCATTTACTTTTGTAGTTTCTGATGTGCTGAGACAGTGTGAGAGAGCAGGTGTTGCTGCTCGTGAGTAGCAGGCAACTTTTGAATCAATCCTGTGAAAGAAGTCATTGAGATAGGGAATCATTGAATTCTGTAATTCGTCAGCTGAAATAGGGAGCCTTTATATAAACTGCGCTCTTAGATTTTGTGAGTGAAAAAACTTGGTGAAAAGTGGTACTTGGATTACTTTTGCCTATTTTTTGCGAGTTTCATTTGAATACCATTCTCATTCATTTCGTAGTTGTAAAAAATTTTTCTTTATAACTAACCAGATTTTTTTTCCATTATTAACATGTTGCTATAAACTATTTAGATTGATTTGCTTTAAGTGTATGGTGTATCCTTAACTGATGATTGATTTTAGGCTACTATTGTTACAACTTTTAAACCTCCCAGTTTAATGTTATCCATAAGGATTAGAACATTGCTAGAAATCATGATAATCTACATGTGTAAGTGAATTTCGATGAGTTATGAGGAATGTGTGAACTTCATACTGGGCATAGATATGAGAATATGGGTCAGCCTCATATAGGACATGGATTGAATTGGCTTTTCAAGCAGTTTGAATGCAGTATCAAGGATATTTAGGTCAGCATTCACATAATTCTAGGACGGCAAGCTCTAAAACTTTACTTCAGGTGATTTCACATCCTTATATCATGCCATTTCACACTACATGAAAATCACCAACCAAGCCAGCAAAAAGCACATACCACAAAGACATAGAAAGAAAAATACAAGAGGTCCCTGTCTTATAAGTGTCAGACCTAAGAACACTTATGTTTATGAATCAGCTCTAGAAAACAATATGTAATTGCTAAGATGACATAATATTAATTACTCATACTTATGAAACCACAGAGCTGCATCTTTTTTCATTAAGTGTTGCTAATATAATGTTCTGTTAACTATATTTACTCTAGAATATGATATTTAACTTATTATTGACATCAGATGTTGATATTTACTATAATTTTGAGCATTTCTTTAAATTTTCCAACATCAACAGAGTAACTTAAGAACAGGGGATGCCCTATTACCCAAACTTCTCCCCTCAAGTTGCAGTCCTCTTAACACAAGGAACCCAACTCAAACAAAACAATACACCATCAATATTCATAGAACAAATCCAGGTTAAACAACACAATCACTAAACCAGTCACTGAAAGGCAAACTGTAAACTGACATTGCCACCTCAGTACAATGAATTGCTAAATATGCAGCAGCCAACTCTTAGTGCATATTATAGAAGATCCACACCTCCACCAACTACTGGTCTAGTACAGTGACATCCCTTCTCGTGAATAACACACACACGTGCTCATGAAACATTAGTGAAAAACCAGCCACTAACCCAACTCCCAAAGACAGAAGAGTAATGAAAACCCTACTCCAAATCTACTCAGAAATATCTGGTTACCTACCCTTCATTTCCACTAACACAAGCAATGCAAATGAAACATTAAAAATCTCACCTGGAACAGGCTCTGAGAACATATCACTGTGTCATTTAAAACACTTTGACCCAATTCCACCCAAGCACATATTGATATCTTTAACCAATCCTGGCTTGACAGTAAAATCCCTAACATCTGGAAACATACCAACATAGCACCAATCCTTTCACCCTCCCCTCTCGCTTCTTTTTTTCACTACTGTGTCGCTTTTCTCTTCGGTATCCATAACAGGATCTGGCAAAAATCCCACTCTCACTTACTCAACATGGATGGCTTTGGATCCTATCACTGCACTGCCACAGTACACATATCTAATGCAACATATCCTATGTCTAGTGTTTCCATTAATTCTGAGTTGGTTGAAGCCTTAGATGGCTTCATCCAACTCAGAGAATTAATGGAAACACTAGACATCAACAAAGCACCTGGCACTGTCCCAAAACATGTCATCCCAAAGGAGAATGAACACCTTCCAACACTGTGGCAAAAAGTAGCTGTTCATCTTCTTAGCTTTCTGACAAACCAGAGACACTCATTAAAGCTTCACCTGTAAAACCCTTTGCTTTACTGTGTAGTTTTTAAGGAGCAGTTCTTATTCCAGCCCAGTTCAATCTTTTCTAACATGATACCCTCCATTTACCCCTAGCAGACCACTTTATGAAGGTCCATCCAAATGCAGATGACGTGACAGGCGCATATCAAACAGAAGCAACATCATTTGCAACACACACAATTGGAAAAGTGGCTTTCCCAGAACAGAAGAAAATCTCCATAACTACAGAAAAGTCTCCCATGCTTGGAAGAGTGTTTGAAAGAAAGTGAGATTAAATGTGAATAAAAGCAAGGTTATTCTGTTTAGCTGTGCAGAGAGACAGGTTAGTTGGGGTGTGAGTTTGAATGGAGAAAACTTGGAGTAATTGGTGTGTTTTAGATACCTGGGAGTTGACATGGCAGTGAATGGTACCATGGAAGTGGAGGGGAATCATGTTAGGTAAGGGGGTGAAGGTCTTGGGAGCAATGAGAAATGGGTGAAAAGAGAATTAGCTATCGTGAAGGTCAAAGATGGGTATGTTTGAAAGTTTGTATGTGACGCATGTACTGTAGGTGAGAATGTATGGAATGGGGTGAGTGTACTAGAAATGTTGAAGGACAGTATGTGGTGTGAGGAAGGTTGATTAAGTAATGATAAGATTAGAGAGAGGTGTGGTAACAAGAAGAGCTTGGTTGAGGGCTGAAGGTGTGCAAAGTTGGTATTTACATATTGAGAGAATGAGTGAGGAGAGTTTGATAAAGAGGATCTGGGTGTCAGAAGTGGAGGGGACAAGTGAAGGAGACGACCTGATTGGAGATAGAGGGATGGAGTGAAAAAAAGAATTTGAGTGCTTAGGGCTTAAATATGCTCGAGGGTGAAAGGCATGCATGAGATAGTGGAGTGGAGCGATATGGTGATAGTGGGCTGAATCAGGACTTAAGAAGCAGCTGAGGGAAACCATGTTAAGGTCTTTTGGGTATGGTTGTGGATAGGGGACTGTGGTTCGAAGCAGTAAACATCACAGCTAGAGAATACATGAGAATGAATGTGGCCTTTCTTTTTCTGTTCCTGGCACTGCTTTGCTAACTTGGGAAAGCTGCAAACAAGTATGAAACACACCACACCACACCACACCACACACACGCACACACACACACACACACACACACACACACACACACACACACATTATGGATATGTGTATGTTGTACCCCCATGCCTGTATATTTTTTTTTTAATACCACCCCAGTATCCATCTTCTGTGGGCTTCTGCAGTTCTAAGACTGAACTACAGTCAGTAGCAGGAAAAGGTTGGCCTCCTTTTGGAGTGAAAAATTCTTTGATGAGATTATCCTCCATTGGATCAACCTCACCAAAGTTGAATTTTAACTTGCATTGTAAATTCATGTAGGGGCTCTCCAGGAACACATACTGAGACAAGCTGGAAATGTTCCTTAAAGGCTCAGGCTGGGATATCAGCTGTCCATGGATGTAACCATGGGAGAGATAGATAGTGTGTTTGGGGAGAGAAGCTTGAGCATTCTGGCTCTGAGTGAAGCTAAACTCGAGGGGAAGAGAGAAGAATGATTAAGGACTATCCGAGGGGTAAAGTCTTTGCTTATGTTTTGGCAAGTGCAGAGTAGGGGAAGGCCCTAATTTTGAAGCTGTAGGACATTTTTAAAGAGTTTACAGAAGCTAGTTCCAGACTGATGTTGGTTAGAATGACAGATTACAAAATGTGTGTGGTTATCTGTGCTCATGCAACTGGTAGTGAGGAAAATGAGGAAGAGGTAAGTGTATTGGTAGGAGCTAAATGAGTGTGACAGATTGCTTTTGAATTTTTCAAGAAAAGGGATGACAGTGTTTTTGATTGCTTTGTCAGGATTTTCGTTTATGCATGGCCTATTGTGAAGTGCTTGTGGACTGGCAAAATTCCTGTATAGTGCCATTGTATAAGGCAAGGGGGAGATGAGTGTATGATTGAATTACAGAGGGTGTAAGTCTGTCAAGTATACTTAGGGTATTGTATGGGAGAGTGGTGATTGACAGGGTGCTTTCATGCACAAAGCAACAGATTAGGGAGGAGCTGTGTGGCTTCAGGAAGGTTAGAGAATGTGTGGACCAGATGGTAGCTTTGAAAAATATGTGATAAATGTAAGGTGAGAGAATGGGATTAGTGTTTGGCATTTATGAATCAGGATGAAGTGTCTGATTAGCTTGATAGAGATGCTATAAACCAAATATATAACGATTTAGGAAAGTCACTATAATTAGAGAGGAGTTTCAAGGAAGTAAGGTGTGTGTGTGTGATTAGAAAATGAGCGAGGGGTTCCAAGTGATTAGGTCTGTAGCAATGATTTTAGATGACACTGTGGAAGTTCATTCTGTTAATGGATGGGAATGATGTGGGAGGTAAATGTGTAGGCCTTTGGGAGAGGGGCTGGTCTTCTGTCAGTTGGGGGAGGGAGGTTCTGGAATGTAAGTTTTTTGCTTTTTGCTGATGACACAGCTCTGGTGGTAGACTATTGAGAAACTAGTAGCTGGTGTCTGAGTTTGGGTGATTGTGAGATAGGAGAAATTTGAGAGCTAATGTAGGAGAAATTTGAGAGCTAATGTAAATAAAGTAAGCTTATCAAGTTTAATAGGAGAGAGAGATTCAGGTTGATTGGACTCTGGATTTGAATGTAGAGAACCTGGTGGATATGGGAGTGTTTTAGATACATGGTAGTGGATGGAATCATGGGAGTTGAAGTAAGCCAGTGGCTGGATGAATGGGCCGACTTCCTAGATTCATTGAGGAGTGTTTGAAAAGAGAGGTCACTGTTAAAACTAGGGCCTTCCAATCATCACAACAGGCCCCACTGATTTTTTTGTGTTTTCTCCTGACAGTTTCATATGCCCTGGTGCAACCCATTAACAGAACGTTTCCCCTGGTATACCACAGTGCTCCAATTTGCTGTCCTGTGCACGACTCACACCTTCCTGCATGTTCAGGCCCCATATACATGTGATATATGCATTAAAGCCTTATGCACAAGTTTTGTCATGTTACAGTAAGAATGTACTCTTTATTAAAGAGGAAGTTTACACTCTAGTTCTCAAGATCCTACTCATTAGATGACACTTAGTTTCTTAGCTGGTATTTATTCCAAGGTAGAGAGTTTTGCATTACTTTTATTTTCAATAGCCAACATTCCTCTTTATTTACATTTAATGATTAACATGATTTCCTGGCATGATTTTTTCTTGAATAGTTTCTATTTAATTTAGGGGGAATTACCCAATAGTAAAAATAAACAGGGGCGTCCTATAGCAAAAAATTTTACATTCATTAATTAGACAAGTTTGGCATTGTGTTGATGTTTATAAAAGAAAGATGCATAACAAGTAATCCACCATGCAAGGTGATTTAGGAAGTGCATAGATAAGATACTGTACTGGGAAAATAATGGTGGGGATAATATTTGTGAAACTATTTTGAAGATAAGATGTGGACTGTATACCTTCAAAAATTAGTGTAGGCTTAAAACTTATTCATTGAACTTGCTTAGCTTCATTAGATCATAGCATTAGTCAGATGATGAGAAAGTTGGAGGTATGTAGGTGTTTTTTTTTTTTTTTTTTTTTTTTTTTTTTTTTTTTTAGCAGCTAGTGAGTCAGAAAGTTTCATGTTATGGATACGTAAGGTATCAAAACAGAGGGTTTAGTTTAAGCTTTACACAAAGCTAAGCAGTAAAGTAATGTGAAGGAATATTTAGGGATAAATTCTAGTGTGAAAATATTGAGAAAAATTAACTTTGAAAGCTAGTTCATTTTGTTAGTTATTTTATATGGGTAATATATGTCATCAGGGGATTTGAAAGAGAGATTTCCATTTCTGTATATCTTAAAAAGAAAAAAAAAAATTTTTTTTAGATAAGTAGATAATGACTAGGAGTAGGAAACAAATTTTGTGTTGTGTTGGCTGGTGGTGGGAGTGTGATGGCAGCGTGGTGGCAGCATGGGTTGTGGTGGGGCTGTACTGTGTTCACGTGTCTCCCTCTCACCCTCACGTAGGAAGAGAAGCGGGCAGGTATGCCTCGGTACCAGCAGGCTCCCCGAGCCTCCCCACAAAGGGCCCGGGCTCCTGCCCCGGCTCCACCCCCCCAGCGCGTGGAGTCTCCACCCGTGAGTACTGCACCTTCACGCCTCTCTCAACTTGTGCCTGCCTGCCTGGACCATTTCTACCCACCGGCGATGTGTTTAGATACACAGGTGCAACCTGCCTCTACTGTGTCATTGCCAGACCTGGATTATTTTATATACAGTAGGATCTGCCACTTCACTACTACTGTCAAGAAGATCAACATTTGAAATCTAAATCATACTAAGCGGTAAGAGCAGAATAAGTCATCATTGTATGTTTGTTTGCAGGAGGAGCGTCGAATGAAGATGGCACGTTACAGCCAGGCCAATGCTGCTGCTGCAGCAATGGCCATGGGTGGAATGATAACTCACCCTGCTGGGGTGCGGCCTGCTCACCCTGGTGTGGTGGTAGAGGCCCCCCCTATGGTGTCTACCATAGGCCCCACCATGGTAACCACCATGTCTCCGGCTATGGTGCCCACTGGGCACATGGCCATTCCAGTATCGCTGCCGGCCATTATGCGGCCAAACGTGCAACCAATAATGACGCCTCAGCCCATGGTGTCAGCTGCTGTTCCTGCTATGCCTGCAGCCATGCCCCCCCTCCCACTAGGAGGTATGAGACCACCCATAGGTCTACCACAAGGTAAGTAATCCTTCTGCTCAGCCTCATCCCCAAATTTGTCCGTGAGTATTGGTGAGTACTGCAAGTACCATTAGACCTTTTTGGCAGCTCATCATACATGACCCCTCTCCATATAAAGAAATACTGTTGAAAATATGATTTCGTAAGTTAGACCATGAATAAGTAGCAATTTTGTAGCTTTTCACATTCAGCTGTTTATGGGTGCATCGGTAAATAATTTCGTACGTGAAAGCGCGCATACTTGAAGATATGTTTTATAACTCGCTGCTTCATCTTTTCATGAAACTTTATAAGATAGATGTTTATTAAAGTATCAAAAGTTTTATAGAAAAGAGTCCTAATAAGTTTAAATGATTAGGTATGAAAGGATGTTTCGTGTTAGGTTGTCAAAAATATATTTATGGAAAGTGATATAAGAGTTAAGCCTTGTTACATTTCATGTTTTTGAAGTAGATGGATATAAATGGAAGAATTTCTCTTAGACTAAAGGATAGAAGATGGTACAAGCTACAAACAGTGAGGCATCAAAGGGTGAGCAATATTAACATTAAGACATTGCTTGAATTTGTGGAAAACCATGTAACACAGGAGACAGTGCATTACATTTATGATTGATTAATCACAAAATAAGAAACCATCCCATATATTTTTGATTGATCATTTATGTATAGAATTAGGTTAAGCGTAACTCATGAGGTGATAGTTGTAATTGTAATTTAATAGAAGTAAAAGATTAAGGAGTATGAATGAATAGGGATATGTATATTATTATTATTATTATTATTATTATTATTATTATTATTATTATCATCATTAATATTATTATTATTATTATTATTATTATTATTATTATTATTATTATGATTATTATTATTATTTTTATATAACCTCAGGACCCTTTCTCCATGGGTTCCTGTAGCTTCAAGACTGCAAAAGTTAGTTGCAGGGAAAGGATGGATTCCTTTGGAGTGAGAAGTTCATGGGCTAGATTGTACTCTAAAGGGAACTTTTCACTTGCAATATAACCACAAGCTGGTTGGTCTGGTAGTTTTTCATACACACACATTGAGGCTGTAGAAAGTTACCATTTCTTCAAGAGATGTAGGGATAGGACAACCATGGGACTTAACATTAAATTAAGTAAAAAGCTTGTTAAGAAATATGTAATGAAGTACTTTCATGCCATAAGAGTGGTAAATGAATTATATGAATTCCCTTAGGATGTGGATAATGAAGATATTATACATAGATTTACAAAATTTATGATAGAGAGTGTTCAAGACGAGGCTCCAAGAGTGTAAAGGTATTGCCCAGTATAGAACAGCAAGGTAATTATGTGCATACACACATACATGGCATCAATTTGGGTGTGTTTGTCTGTGTGCATACAAATATAGGAATAAAAACATGGTATATATATACAAAGTTTAGAAGATAGGGCAACATAAGTGTAAAACTCTCTCCCCATAAAACACAAAAAGTAATAACATAGTATGGAGATCAAGAGTGACAATGAAAGAGGATGGTTGTTCTTCTGATAAGGGATAACCTTAAGTTTCTGCTAGACTGGTGGAATTTGAATTTTTGTGGTGAAAACAAATCATGGAGACCAAGATTCTTAGAAATTATACAGGAAATTTTCCTATATGAGCGTATCATTGAAGACTAGGATGAGAGGGACTGATTCACCAGCAACATTAGATCTTATCTTCACACACACTAGTATGAATTTTGGAAATAATGTTTATGATACACCAATAGAAAAAAGTGGTCGTGTAATGTGGAAGTTTGATTATGTGGTAAATGAGTAAGGTAGAGGAGCAGAGATGAGATGGATTTGAGGAGATATAACCTCAAAAATTTCTCAGGTAACTTCAAGTATGAATGGATTTCATTTAGCAGGAAGCAGGGCAATGTGGTGAAAGGTTCTTTGAAATTTACAGTAAATGAGTTGGAAATTTTGTACCTCTAGAAAAGGTTATCATAGATTCATCAGGAGGACATTTTCTGTTAAAGAGCAGCTAATCAGGCTAAGCAGCAGATCTCTAGTGTGATCAAATAGAGAGGAAGTTTCAGAAAACATTGTGATAAATAGAAAAGAAATTAACGTAATACTAAAGGGTCATGACTTATACAAGGCTCGTGGTCCTGATGAAGCTTCACCATATATATGCAGACAAAAGCAGCCAACAAACTCATTGCTCACAACACTCGTAACTAGTACCTGATTTCGACAAGAAAAGTAATTCTTTGGTGTCCTCTATGAATAATTCATCCACTGCACCCAAAACTACACCTCCAAACAAAGCTCCAAACCACACAGAATAGAGCATTCTGAACATTCATAGGCTGCCTAGCAGCCACAAACACTAAACATATACACAGTGAAACTAAGTTCCTCCCACTTCACTCCCAGCTCTGATTTCTGTCGCTTGAAAATTGTCTTGCTGATTTGGTCAGCTATCTCCGAGCATTGCCATACAACCTTTTAGTGTATGGGATTTACACACTAACTTAAAATCTTAAACAGCCTTAATTTACAATATGCATTTTGTCAGTTTTTTCATGTTTTTGTAAGCATGGTTCCCGTGGGCTGTCAAACATTCTTTTATTTTTATGTTTCATGGGAAAAGTGTGGAAATTTTGCAGTCTGAAATTTAAAATATTCCAAGAAAAATTGGGTAATTTAAAATTTTTAAGTAGGCACATGAGTGTGAATAAGAGCATTACACACAGTGGCTGTTTATGTTTTCATCATGATGATATGGAAACAAAATGTTCACAAACAAAAGTCTAAGTCTTCTGAAAGTGATACTTTCTTCTTCTTTTTTCAGAGATTTTATATGACTAATATGAAATTGTTAATACGTTGACTACAAAACAGAGTTTAACCCATTGTGGTTAAAGAATGAAGAAATCTCCAAATGGGACCAGAATAACCCAAAATCAGAATCAAGAGCTCATTTTTTCCTTTTATGGAGTAAACAGTGAGCTAGTAGATATGGAGAAGGGATCCCATCTCTTTTGATTATCAAGGAGGAAAAAAATGCCAGCTTTTTAGACTTGTCACCAAGAGAAAAACATGCTAATCTCCACTGTCAGTTTCAGCAAAGCAAAGATCATCTGGTGAGCAACATGGAATGGAAATTTCATTGACAATTTGGTTGTCTTATCCTTACCCTTAAATGAAATACAGGAATCATCTTTATAATTGTTCTCAAGGAGTCATTTCGTCAAGAATTTTATGTTAGATGATCTGTTACTAACCCTTGAGATTTTGTGGCAGTAAAGCCAAAATGAGTCATTATTCATATTCATCAAGGTCTAAGGCTGATAAGGTATTTCAGCATTTCCAGACAGCAAATTAATAAAAGAATTTGTTTGTGGAACAAGCATTTTTTTTTCCCCACTGTACTCATTTATTTCATCAGTCTTGGGCAGCATTTTTGAGGGAGATTTGCCTGAAAATTGTTTAAATTAAGGACATTATTTTTTTCATTACTGAATCACTAATTAGAGTAACAGATGGACATTATACTGCACTTTTGGGATAGGGGAAAACATATTGATTACCATAATGTAGAATTTCCTGGGCATACATATTAGACGAGGTGATCTTTAGGCAGAATTAAAGACCTGAATTTCTAATGTCAGCACAGCAAAGATGCTACAAGTACCCTGACTCTGGGTTTTATTTGCCATTGTTGTTGGTAAAATAGGATGGCAGCTTAATAGTTTCTTGCATCTGCTGTAGGAGAGGCGATGTTCCCGTTGAAGTTGTGGTACCTTTGGCGAGATGACATCCTTCCCAGAAAGGCCTTGGAAAATCTGACTAGTCATGAAGTTTTATGGAACACTAAGTTGCCCAAGGGCAAATAGTCATTTTGCCTGTGTTTTTCACTCCCCTGGCAGTATATGCTCATGATGCCATGTTAGCTGCCAAACTAGATTTCATGTTGGCCATTGGGAAAGTGTTAAGACACCCCTTGGAGACATTTCAGCCAGATAACCCAATTATGTCTTTTCTGGCTAAAGAACTAGAAAGAATAATTTGTGTGATGTTAAGATTAATCTAGATCTCAAAACGTATGTGGTTCAGCTTGTGTAGATAGATATGTAGGATAAAGGCTATCATGTATCTCACAACAAAGTTGTAGTGGTAAAGCAGGTAGTTGTAAAGGCAGGAAAAGAGAAACGGGTCAGTCAGTTGCTAATACTCGAGTTTAGGAAGGGTTACATCAACTTTTTGTAGAATTTGTTTGCAAAACTTCTTTTAAAGCAACTTTCTGCTTTAGTTTGAATATTGCTGATTCATAGCCCAGATAAACAATCTTGGATGTTTGAGGCCATTAGGAATAAACTTGGGCACTGCGAATGGATGGATGTAGACAAATGTGGTGGTATGCTTTAAGATTTTAGTATTTTTATTCAAGAAGGGCAGAACATTCTTCCGGAGTTTAAAACCTTTGACTTAGGACATTAAATGGACACTGTATTGCGTGACTTAAAGACAGATAGAATGGACATCGTATTGTGAAGCAGTAGGTGAGGATTCCTTGAAAGACCATTGAACATTTTTAGAATGACATTGATGCTGTCATTTTAGCTGTCATTTTTTGAAAATAAGTATTTTCAACTGATCAGAACTTTCTAGCCAACAACATGACCAGAAGTGTCCTGATTGTCATAGGGTTGGTGAATGATGAAAATACAGAATGTGCTAAAGAGCAAATCTTGACAAAAAGACTAGGAAATTAAGCAGACAAATGAGAAAATTGAATTGCATATAAAGCACTGAATGAGAATGAAATGCATTAAAGTGGGAGTGGGTGTTAGTAATTCATATGAAGTAGGTTTAGGCTAAACTTTCTTATTCATATTATCAGCTGAATGTTGTTTAGATATGTTAGAGAAATATTTTATGTTGGAATGGGCTACAGCATGCACATCTTGTGCCTGCATGATGTACATACGGTGTTTAATCTTTTGTTTAGTTTTGATGAGTAGACATATCAGTAAAACACCCTCATTAGCTTGCATTCTTTTTATAGTTTAAAACTTTTTGGTTTCTTGATGTTTATTTCTCTGCATATTTCATTATCTACTGCTGAATAGTTACACCGTGTATGAGAAATGTTTATGTGAAGTCATGAAGATCCTTGTTCATGATGCAATATACTTCATTAATAATTGTACTTTTAATCATTTGGTATCCATTCACCTTGAATTATGATTGACATTGCAATAAATAATGTTTCCATTTTTGGTGTGAAATTGCTTTAGAGGTTGTAAACAGTAGTTCAGTCAAATTGGTTGATTGAGAGCATTAATGAAAGGCAGTATTGATTTTGTGTTGGTTGAGAAAAGTCAAGGAAAAGCAGCATCTTGTGAAAACCAAGACTAATATCTTTTTTGATTTGTGAGCAGGTGAAGGAAATACTGGAAATTTTTTTTGGAATATTTTTTGACTCATCAGTGAATTTGTTTCAGTGCACGTCGTGAATAAAGATGCATTGATCGATAAAAGATTGTTTGATTATTTTAGATACCTAAAATTCATGTGCAGCCTTAAGAAATTTGAAATTTTTATAAAATTTCACATTATTATTATATTTTATCATTATGACATGATTATTATTTATTATTATTAAATTTTTTCTAATCACCATTTCCTGTGCGAGTGAGGTAGCATCCAGAACAGATGACCAAGTCTGTTACTGTTAACAGATCACATTTCTGATGGTAGACTTGCTTGAGAAACTGCAGAAGCTGGTGTCATGAGTGTGAAAAGTGTTAAGAAGAAGGAAGATTAGAGTTAATGCAAAATATACTAAGATTGTGAAGTTGCAAGAGGGCAAGAGAGGTTGGTCTGAGTGTGAGTTTGAAGGGATAAAACATGAAGAATTGGAGTGTTTTATATACCATGGAGTGAACATGACGGCAAATGGAACTGTGGGAACTGAATTGAATCATGGGTGGGTAAGAGGTCAAAGGAACATAGAGAATTAATGTGTGTTAAAAAGAGAGGTCCCTATCTATGAGAGCAAGATGGGATTGTTTGATTGTATTGTTCTTCTGACAGTACTATGTTGATTTGATTCTTGTACTCAGAATGTGAAAGAATGGAAGAGGGTGAATATATTGAAAATTTAGAGGTGGCAGGATGGTTGATCATGTAAGCAGAGTATAATTGTGAGAGCTGAATTGGTTTGGAGATATGGGGAGGATGAATGAAGAGAGACTGACAGAGAGAATATACATGTCAGAATTTAGGGTAGCAAGGAGAAGGGTAGACCAAAAAGGAGATGGAAGGATGGAATGAAAGAGTCTATAAGTTATTTGGGCCTAACCATGCAGGGGGATGAGAAGTATCCATGTGATAGAGAAAATTAAGAGTCATGTGGTTCATACTGGTTGACATGCTGTTAGTGGGCTGAACCAGGGTACATGAAAGGGTCAAGGGAAACCACAAGAATATGTATGGGGCTTAACTGTTGATAGGAGGCACTGGTTTTTAGTGCATTTTTCATGACAGCTAGAGAGTTAACTGTGAGCCCATATTGTTTCCAACTATGGGCACTAACTTTTTAAAGATTTGGGAAACAAGAAAATAAGAAAAAAATCTCATCCACCAGTCTTCTTTCAATATACAACTCTTCAAGCTCTTTCTATTTTTCATTTATACTGAGAGCCCCATACCCTCTCAATAATGCCTTGAATTGCCTTGAAACACCCATTCGTTTATTCAGATAACCCTGGCATGAAGATTTGATCCCTGGCGTCAAAACTACTGGAGCAGTCACCCAGCTCCTCCCAAAAACCACTCTTTTCCTATATATTTCTCTTCACACTGCCAGATGTATAAGCACAAACATTCTCCCGCTTCCTTTAGTCTCTCATTTTAATTTACATCAAATTTGAACTTGCATGCTATCTTTACCTAGTCTCACATGTCTTCCTTTGAAAGCAGAATCATTCCCTTTCTTCTTTGTTTCCCTGACACTAACCCCAGACTTTACCCCTGAACATTTGCAGACCGTTTTACCTACCTTTCCACCTGACTCTAATACTGACAGTCTATACAATTAAGTAATCTTTATCAAAAGTATCACCTCTTTCTCCCTTTATCTCTTCCTGGCTACATCCACACACATTGATAACCCAGTCTGAGCCTCAGAGGAAATATCAGTGCTTGGCTAATAACATGTATATATTATTATTATTTTTTTATTATATTTGGTTGCTGTTTCCGGCATCAGCGAGGTAGCGCCAGGAAACAGATGAAGAAACACCTATCCACTCATATACACACACACGTATACATACATGCACATACGTGCACAATGCATACAAATACATACCAACATATATATGTATACATACTCATACACAAGCATATACACATATATACATGTTCATACTTGCTTACCTCCATCCAATCCTGATGCCACCTCTCCCCACAGGAAATAGCATCACTACCCCCTGCCTCAGTGAGGTAGTGCCAGGAAACAGACGAAAAAGGCCACATTCTTTCACACTCAGTCTGTAGCTGTTGTGTAATGCACCGAACCCACAGCTCCTTATCCACATCTAGGCCCCAGATACCTTTCCATGGCTTACCCTGGCCGCTTCACATGCCATGGTTCGGTCCATTTACAGCATGTCAACCCCAGAATACCATTGTTCCAATTTACATTATCCCATGCATGCATTTCATCCTCCTGCATGTTCATGCCCCAGTCACTCACAATCTTTTTCACTCCATCCTTCCATCTCCAGTTTGATCTCACTGTTCTCCTTGTTCTCTCCATCTCTTGACACAGATATCCTTCTTGTCAACTTTTCCTTATTCATTCTCTCCATATGTACAGACCATTTCAACACACCCTCCTCTGCCTCTTAAACACTCTTCTTTTTATTACACATCTCTCTTACACTCATTACTTACTTAGTCAAACCACCTCTCACCATGTATTGTCTTCAAACATTTCATTTCTAACACAGCCACACTCCTCCACACAGCCCTTCTGTAGCCCATGCCTCGCATCCATATGATACTGATGAGACTACTAATCTTTCACTTATAGCTATTTTTGCCTCCCCAGATAATGTTTTCACTTTCCACAGATTCTTCAGTGCTCTCAGAATCTTTGCACCCCCTCTCCTGACCTATGATCCACTTCGATTTCCAAGGTTCCATTCGCTGCCATGTTCACTCTTAAGATATTTAAAACACTTCACTTCCTCCAATTTTTCTCCATTCAAACTCACACCCCAAGTAACCTGTCCCTCTACCCTTCTGAACCTAATAACCTTACTTTTATTCAAATTTGTTCTCAACTTTTTCTTTTCACACATTCTTCCAAACTCAGTCACCAACTTATGCAGTTTCTCCTTCAAATCTACCAACAGTACTGTATCATCAGAAAATATCAACTGACTCTGCAGGCCCTCTCATTCCCACAGACTGCCTACTCATCCCACTCTCGAAGACTTTTGCATTTACCTCCCTCACCACCCCATCCATTAACACAATGAGCAACCTTGGTAACATAACATACCCCTTCTCGTACACAAGCTTTACACCCTTGGTAAAGACTTCTCACTGCTCTCCTCCCACATGATATATTCTTAAGACTCTCCGCAAAGCATCCCTTATCTACCCTATTATTTACCATCTCCAGATCCATAAATTCCACATACATATCCATCTCAAATTTATTAAAGCAAACATCTAATCCACACATTTTCTACCATTTGGAACACACTACTCCCCAATCTGATGCTCTGTGCATACCTTCACCCTCGCAATCAGTATCCTCTTATACAACTTATCGGGCATACTCAGCACATTTGTACATCTGTAGTTTTAACAGTCAACATAAGCCCCATTGCCTTTCTGAAATGGCACTATACATGCATTCTGCCACTTCACCCCTCAGTTAATACCCTTCTATATAACTTTTTTTTTTTAGTCATGGACAAAAGTCCACATCAAAGCCAGGCCTTAATTGAGAGATAGAATTATGGAATGGAAAAAGAAAAGTCAAGGGAAAGTATGTGTGAATTTTTGAGTAAGTGAAAGACCTGTCTTTTGAAATGTGCCAGGTTGATGTTATTAGGAAAAATTTGAGAAGGTAAAGAGTTCCAAAGCTTAGACGTGTAGGGAAAGAAGCAGGTATCAAAATGGCCCACCATTGTGTTGCCAGTGGCCACACATTAATCATGTGATGCAGCAGCTTGCTGAGAATTGCGTGATCTAGCTAGTGGTGGGAGCATACAAACAACCAGCTCTCAGGAGGTAAAACCAAAGTAATACCTATAGAAGAGGGAAAGTGAACCAGTGTAGGGCAAGGGGGTCAAGTTTGGAAGTTATCCTGGGATAGTTTATAAGTCGGACCGCTTTCAGCTCGACTGTCAAGTGAAGATACAGAGCTAGAACTACCCCACATGTTGGAGCAGTACTTCATACAAGGACGAATCAATCCCTTGTATAAACGGAGCAAGTGTTCAGAAGAGAAGTTTCAACATCTAAACAGGACACCCAATTTCACAGAGGCAGACTTAGCTTTTCTGGTAGTGTGGGGTTTCCAAGAAAGAGTGGATGTTACAATAATACCAAGTATGTTCATTGAGTCAAGAGGTGGAAGTACAGGACTGTTAAAGGAGAGATGAGAGTTGTGAGGAGTTTTCTATAGAGAGATGGGTTGAAATTGAGTTTTGGAGTCATTAAACTTGAGAAAATTTTGTGTACCCCACTAAGATATCCTGTCCAAGTCTGAGTTTATTGAGGAGGCTGTGTCAAGACGAGATGCAGATTGAGTGAGAGAAGAGGGAGCAGAATTGAAGGATATTGATGAATATAGTGTTGAGTCATCAGCGTATGAGTGCATTAGATTATCTGCGGAGGAGAGGTAATCGTTGAAAAAATGGAGAAAAAGTGTAGGGGACAGAACAGAACCTTGAAGGACACCGCTGTTGACAGAGAAAAGGGAGGAGGCTGATCCATCAACAACAACAGAGATACATCGGCCAGAGTGGGAGGTAGAGATGAAGGAGCAAAGTGAGAGAGGAAAGCCAAAAGAGGGTAGCTTAGAGATGAGACCCCGATGCCACACCTTGTCAAAGGCAACTACATATGACATTTTCAAAATCTTACAGTGATGATGACTAGACATTATTAAGATAGAAAATATCACCAGTGGATCTCACCTTACGGAAGCCATACTGGTGAACAGAGAGAAAACTGTGATTTTGGAGGTGTTTAAGGATATGCGAGTTGAGAAGGGATTCAAAGACTTTGGGAACAGTAGATGTCAAAGCAGTAGGACTATACTTAGAGGGGTCAGAACGGTCAACCTTCTTATGGATAGGATGTATCAATGCATGCTTCTAAGGAGAAGGAAAAGTTTTGGTTTTTAAACAAAAACGGAACAGACGAGCAAGCACTGGTGCAAGTTCAGAGGCACACTCTCAGCACACGGGTATGGATGTCATCAGAACCATAAGTTTTTTGGGTTCTGAGAAAGAAGCGCTTTTCATACAGTCAGAAAAGAGATTACGTAAATGGGGTATAGGATTAGTAAGAAGAGCATTAGGGGATGAAGGAATTTTAAAGTCATCCAAGGTTGAGTTAGAGCTGCTTTGTCTTCGGGAGAGACAGCTCTAGTTCCATCAGAGCGGAAAAGTGAAGGGAAGGTAGAGCGACAGAAGTTGTTAGAGATGCCCTTTGCTAAAGACCAGAAAGACCTATCCGTGGATGACGAGGACAGGTTATTGCACTTCCTTTGAATGAAGGAATGCTTCGCCTCACGAATAACTCGCTTGCAGCTTGTTACCACTCCTTTCGGCTTTCCTCATTGTTGTTCCCATTTCTCTTTTTGTTCACACACCATTCACCTTCTTCCAAATAATTTTCTTATTCACTCTGAAATTCATTGATACTTTCTCAACTCATCTCTCATTTAGCTCTTGTACCTTGCTTATTCAGATGATGTACTGTCAGCAGACTGAACCAGGTGCATGAAGTAGCCAGGGAAACCACAGCAATGTCTGTGGGGCCTGACTGTGGATAGAGTGCTCTGGATTTGGTGAATTACACAGCTACAGAGTGGAATGGAAATGAAGGAGGCTATTTCTTTGTTTATTCCTACCACTAACTTGCTAAAGCAGGAAATGGTGGACATATAAATTAAATACACACTTTAAGCTTAGATATATGCCAGAAAAAATCATTTTAGGATCTTGTATAAGAAACATGCAATAGTAAGTGAGCCATATAGGTTATAACAAATTGGTGACTGGGAAGATGTCTCACCTGGGCTAACAGTCGGCCTGCTTGGATGGCCACTGGAGTCAACTCAAGGCCACCCTCAATGATGTCACCCACAGCATAGATGTGAGGAACAGATGTCTGCTCGGTATTGTCTACTATCACCTTACCATTTCTAAAATAGATAAAGGATGACAAATGTCATAAACAAGTGCAATAATATTAACACATAATTCAAAGCAAAACCTGAAAAAGTTCTAATGATCCATCTCAAAGTTCTAATAATTCCACTAAAACCTTAAGTCATCAATCACGCTGCATCTCTTATATTTACTACAGTACGTTCTCTTTCATTCAATCCTTCCCCATAAAATGAACCTCGTTCTCCAACTTCAGTTCACAATGGTGAACACAAACAACATAAAGCATACACAGTGGCACTTACCCTCAGCACTCCTGACAAACGGCTTTCTCTACCCACCTCCCTCTCTCTTATATGTCCCTCAGCAACATAGGTCTTCATCTAGGTCAGGCCTTGAGTGGAACATAAGAAACTGAAAAACAACAGCAATATGGGAAACAGGAGAGAGAGAATCCAAGAATTTCTGAGAAGATGGAAAACCTGTTAAGGAAAATATGTACGTGGTTCTTTTTTTCTTTTAGAGAGAGAGAGAGAGAGAGAGAGAGAGAGAGAGAGAGAGAGAGAGAGAGAGAGAGAGAGGATGTACAGTTCCATAAATTTGCTGGGTTGGGAAAGAAACAGACAGACTGCAGCAAGACTCCAAGATGAGATTCAATCAACTATGTGCACCTCTCTACAACCAATTAACGTACTGCAACCACAAGCCTTGTGCTTTTCCATCTGAGGCTATTCCTTCCACAAATAACCATATAAAAAGGATGACCCAGAATCAAACTGAACCATTATGATGCAGGTGTTTCTACCAAACAGGATGGTATTGAACTATCTGCCTCACAATGTAATAACTAATGCAACCACATCATGCCAATAATACCCAGTAATCATTTACTACTGCTTGGAGTTAAACATCCCGTCCACTGAGTAAAACAGTTAGTATTAGTAATTCTGTGACAATAATGATCCCTCAAAAAATCAAAAGTCCTTCAAAAATCAACCCATGTATCTACTGCCCTATATGTGGAACCCATCGCTGCTGTGTAGCATACACTAAAAGCAGAGACAAACAGTTCTAAAACCTAGTTCCTGCTTTATATATAAAAATTCAACAAAAACATTAGTCCCAAAGTCTTTCAAATTTTGGCCCTAACACATGAAATCTGTTTTGTTTAAGGCTTTGGCTCATTCAATAGCTTGAACCAGTATACTTAGCATTCTTTATATATTTATCACAATAAAAAAGGACAACCTAAACTTACTTGGCCATTTCAACACTGATATCTGATAGTCCTATTCCTGAAGTGCAGGGGTCCCTGCCTATGGCTACCACCACTGTGTTGTATTCATCAATTATTTCCTCTCCTTCATTGGTTTTTGCAGTGACTTTCAGCTTGCCAGGTGAACCTTCCTCAATCTGTTATAAAACATATTCTGTCAATGAAAGATTGTGAGAGGACTTAATTTCTACCAACTTTATTATTAACACAGGGATGGAGAATTATCAGTCTTTTATTGCTCAGCTCCACCACCTGATTTATATAATATATATACTTATTCCTCAAATGTATAAAGCCAACTCCTTTCTCTTTTCACCTCACTACTAAAACAGTAATTTTTCATGTCACCTGCATAAAATCAACTCTCGCTTCATCCAAGCTCTAATAACATCTTTACTCACACACACACACACACACTGGGTAAGTAATAGTTGGTGGGCAGCCACCGACCAGAAGGTATATTACTAGTACTACCCACCTAGGTATCAGGAGGGTTAGTGATGCCTGCATGGTTAGCCAGCACTTCAGTGGTTGTCAAGCTGCACTCCTCTGACCCAAGTAGCTGTCTTTTCTTTCTGCCTTACCCACATGTGCACTGCAGGCATTATGTCCACAAACAAACAATCTCTCCTTGAGACACATCCCACCTGACAATACGTAACTCATACAACTCATTCTTCGTAACTCTAGATTTTCCTGTGGTGAGCACTATGTGCTAACTTTGCCTTTTGGCAAAATGGTAATAGCAATAGACAGAAGTAGTAGGTAGGAACATTAATAGGGAGCATTAGGTACAAGTAGATGGTACTAACATTTAGGGGTGAGCATTAGGTAGAAGTAGTAGGTTGGAACGTTAGGTAGTTGTAGTCAGTAGGAAGATTAGATAGGAAACTCAAGATGCACTGCTAAAAATGCCCTCTGACAGTGACCTGTTAAGGGTAAGCCAGTAAAAGGCTAAGAAGTGGCACTGGAGTTCACCTGTAATGGAGACTCTTTTGCCATGGCCACCCCCAACGAGGGAGTTCCTAAAGGGAGAGGGTGTCTTAAGATAGAGAAAAATAGATATTCACACCAGAAACTCAAGCTCCATTAATACCCAATACCCCCAGACTAACTTATGAACCAGCATCCTTAACATGATTCATATCCAAATATCCCTAGAATCAGTTATGCTTTAGCATCCAGTGATAATAACATTAATGAAGCATTCCTTACCTCACATATATGCTAATATCTTGTCTCACTCATAATTCAATGCTTCTAACCATATTCATAGTCTACTTCTTTTTTTCAAACTTGTTTGCTACTTCCTTCATGACTGAGGTAGAATCCAGAACAGGTGACTAAGCCTGAGAGAGAGAGAGAGAGAGAGAGAGAGAGAGAGAGAGAGAGAGAGAGAGAGAGAG
>JAYMFT010000020.1:200241-211882 GCA_038088735.1 Panulirus argus | reverse complement strand
GAAGTGAATAATGAGATATAGAGCTGTTATATATCTCTCTCTCTCTCTCTCTCTCTCTCTCTCTCTCTCTCTCTCTCTCTCTCTCTCTCTCTCTCATATGTAGGGGTCTCAATTCTGATCACAAAGTGAATTCCTTCCTGGTAGACAAGATTACCATTAGATTAAATGGTTTTGTTGCTCTACATTATCTTGCCAGAATAGCATTGACTGTATTCAGTGAGAGGTGTGCCAATATTTCATGAATAGGGATTAATTTTAGGCTTTAGATTGGTCAGCATGTATTCATACCTGGACAGATAACCAATTTCTATGATACAACAACAGGACTGATTCATCAGTACAGTATCCATGCTTTGAGTGAGTGCCTGTTAGTACTTTCAATGTTGGGTATGTAAGACTTGTATGATCCTTGAATCTGCATCTTCATAGGATGAAAATGATTCAAGAAACTAGATTTTTCTTAGGATGGTAATCATTACTTTTTAGATCACATGGCCTTTGGTTATAAGCTTTTACCATTGTGTAGCTTCTGTTTATTGTTGTCCATCCAGTAACTTTTTATATTTGATTATACTCCTCAGAAACTACAAGGCTGCTTTGAACCAAACTTGCTTGAAAAATATTCTTGGGTGGTCCCTTTTTATAATTGTATCTAGTTTCCTTGGCCATCTTTCCAGATAACAGACATTATCTTCAAATAACCGTCTGTGACTTGTAGACAGAAATAGCTTAGTCTTTAAATTTAGCAACAATATTATGAATAATTTGACAAAATATGAGGTTTTCTTCAAAATTTTGTTTGGCTGATTTTGCAGTTTGTCTGTTTTGTCAAGATGTACATAATGTTTTATGAAACTTCTGAGCAAGTTTGAGTCAACTTAGTATGGGTGGTCCTTTAGTGGTCCCTTTCAATATTTTGTCCAGTTAGCCCTTCCATCTTACAAGATGAATACTGTTAATGAAAACATAAATTTCTTCAAATAGCTGTAACTCATTTAAAACAGAATAGGCTTGTATTTGAATCTAGTTATGTGACTGTTGTTTTATAATTTCCCCCCCCCCCACACACACACATGCTGAATAATCTCTAAAAGTAAATTATTGAATTGAACCAAATTTGGCAGGAATGGTCCCTGGATGGATGGTTTCTTAAGAATAGTATCTGATAACCCCAATCACCATCCAAGATGGCAGCTCTTACTTGAATAGAAATTAAGCTTTTACTTAAATAGAAATTTCTTTATATAGCCATAACTTCGTAATTTTAAGATAGAATCAGCAGAAATTTAAACAGTAACACTATAAGTTTTTTTTGTTCCCCTTTGGCTTATTTTGTCAGATTTCAAAAATTCCAGACGAGTTTCAACCAAACTTGTCAGAGGTGGTCTTGAGTTTTTTGAAAATTGTTTCCAGCAACTGGTTGAAAGTTTTCTTACAGTTTAGTAGAACGGTCATAAGTGTGTCTATCTTTTTGTGCAATTAGTAGGATTATGAACAGATAAAGTTATTAATTTTGTGCATGTGGTTTTTGATACGTTTTGTTAAATTCAGGCCAGACAGACTGCTGTATTTTTAAGGGTCAAGGCAGTATTTTTTTTCTGTCAGACTGAGCAAGGGATCTTTACCAAGCCAAAAAAGCAGTCTCTTTTGTACAGTGATAGATTTTTGGAAATCTTCAGGGACTTGTTTGTGTAATTCGCTGCTGCATATGACAGTCTTGTCTGGTTCTTGCCATTCCTTTGCTTGTCTACTAAACCCATGCAGTTTAGATTATGTGTAAAGTTCCATTTCCATCAAGGGTCTTTTCTATCATTTGTGGGTTTATGCAGCAAGTTGAACAAACATGTAATTGTCATTGTTAATGAAATGCTTGATGTGAATTGGCTCTTAAAAGTTTCAGTCAGTAGGACAGTAGTTCCAAAACTGTGACTACTGGCTTAGGGTGAATAAGAAACTCTGATTTTGATATGTGATGAACAAAGAGGGGCCGTTGGTAGTACACCTGGGTTTCCTGCTTATCTGCTTGAGAAATTATAGTTGAAGAATGAGCATTATTTTTTAGTTTGAGGGCTGTGGTGTAGAATACTGCTCAAGTTTACATCTTCAGCTATACTATCAGATAATGGCCACTGGAGAAATGTGCACAGATTATCAGTTATACAAGATTCTGATTTGTTTTTGTTGGTCTCATTTGACCCAAGTGCACCAGTACTACTGCAACTCAGTTTCAAGTTACGCACTACACTTTTTCAGTGCTTCTAGGATGACAGAACTTTATAAGTTCCAAAATTCGTTCTTCTTACTATATTTTTGTAGTTGCATCTTCATTATATTGGTCATTGCTCTTTGATTGTCATTGTAGTACTACCTTACACTGTTGAAGGTAAAAGAGATGCATTATTTTTTGGGCATTTAACTGACTAGGAAGTTCTTGTATATAGGCTTCTCAGTATCTCCCACTTCAAATGTATATTGTAGTAACTGGTGAACAAATGATATCTTGGATTTCCCCCCCCCCCCCTCAAAATGATAGTTCTTGACATTGTTGCATACCAATGTCATTTGTGGTTTTCCCTCCAAGCATCAGGAAAGGTAGTGTCACACAAGTACTTTTTCTGATGCATTTTGTCCTGATAACTGATTTCTGGGACTTGTAATCGGCCCAACAGCGTGATCAGAAACTTTCAGCTTTTAGTTTGTCACTTATTCATGACAAAACAAGCAGAGTGGGTCCCAACTTAGATGTGGAGGAGGCATTTGCTATACTGGGTAATTTATAGTAAATCAATAGATTAATTGAGTGACTCGGGTTTAAGGAATCTCAGCAAAGGCACTCATGAAGCACCACTTGTACCATTGAGCAACCATAGTGTAACTAGATACAGTCAGTACCTTTCAGATCAATGTTGATTTGCAATCTACTTGGAATTTTGATATAGAAGTATGTATATCTCTCTTGTCATTACTAATGATGTTCATCATTAAAATACTGTTATGTGACAAATATCATTGCCTTAAGATAATCCTAATGCTTTCTTGATTTTGTGATGTTTACTGGTACAGTCAAAAGATGTGCAGAGCAGACTTTGGATTTGGACCTTAAAAGTGTGCATGAATATTCCTTCAGTACACCAGAAATAAGTGCCTGGGAGAAAACTTGCTTGGAAAAGTGCCCATGTGATGCTGCCTTTACTACCTGCAATTATAGTGATCCACGTTCAGCTCAATTTTGTACAAATAATTGTACATAGCACAAGCAAAATATTTCCAATAATGGCCATCTTGTGTGCAAGGGATATAGAGTAAAAAAAGAATCAAGAAATTAGTCAGAGCTCCTCAGGTGCTTGTAGACGTGACTTGAAAAGTAGAGAGGCTATGGGAAGAGAAAAGATGAGTGAAGGAGGTATATATTATTGCCAACCCCATGAATGAGGTTGAAAATGAAACTTGCGGTGGTTGGGATGGCCTGTGGAAACCTAGGGAGAGATGTTGCTGTCATGGCAGGACAAATGTCTGGTGTGTAACACCCTGTATGGTGTTTTTCTCTACTGCCACTCCTGTACTTGTAAAAACTTTTTTTTTTCCAGCAGTTACTCCAATGGTTTAGTTGTCCATTTGAGGTTCATTTAGTATTGTATTCAACCATGAGTCTAGACTTCTTTTGAGTGTTTCAGTAGTCATGCCATGTAGATTTCTTAATTCTCATGATAATGTATTAAAGAAGCTTCCAGCATCCACTCTGGGTATTCATATATTTTTGTCTGGTGCTTTTTCAATATATATCCAGGTATAAAATACTTAATTTGATGATTCTGTATCTCCTGTGCTGGGTTGCTTTTAAGTTTAGGGTGTTCTTCTTTATACCTTTGGATTGTCAACAGACATATATTATCACATCTTTTTATTATCTTGCTAGACTATATACTTACAGAGTCTCTGTTCTCTTATAATTTTTTTTTTGTTTGCTTATCAGACAATGACAAAACAATGGTATTCTATGTTACTTCTTTAATGTATGTTAAACATTCTTGTTTGTTAGTTTTCTGTCTCTTGTTGCTAAAGTTCTTAGTATAATTCTTCTCAATATTTGGCTTGAAAGCATTATCTTATCAGTGCATGTCTAAGTTCATTTTCACTTTCATTCCCAATTCCATCTGTAGGGCCTTTTTATGCAGGTGCTGCAATTGTGTTAATTGTCCCGTAACTGGTTTGTTCAAATTTCTCTTTGTTGAATTACATTAAGTTCTCTTAACTCACATTTGTATGTGGTGGAACAAACACTACCAATTAATCATTCTGACTTCTTTAATTGATTATTATTGTGTAAATCTCTCTTTCCTTTTTTGATTTCATGATCTGTATTTGTACAGAACACCCTATGTTACTATTGTTCACCCTAAATTTCAGAGAATTGGTACTATTAATGATGCAGGGGGCAGACAGGTGGTGATGGAGTTACCACTGCCATTTCCCCTTCTTGCTTGCTCCACCACTAGGGTCAGTCATATTTAGCTGGCTTTGATTGATAAATTTCTACCCCCTTTTATTTTACTGTCGGTTTTTCCAAATTATGCTCGATTTTATTATTAGTCTCCATAAACATAATAGATTTGATACTGTAAGAGATGAGGGATGGGGAATGCTCGTCACTTTTTAAACGATTTTGTTGCAATACTCTTATTATATTTAAAGTTATCACTTTGTTCAGTTAGATGTTCTGTATGAATTTGCCTCGTAAAATTTTGTGAATTAGTAATGAAAAGTGACCTGGGCCGTCGAGGGACCAGTGTGCAAAGCATAACAACCTTTTCCAGATCTGGTCAATGTGTAGCGTGGCAAAGCTGGTGCAGAAAGTGGTGTGTTTTTTGTCAGTTTGGTTTAGATTTTAGGTTATGAAGTGGTGTCACACCCTTTTCATGTCAGAAGATTGATTGTTGCAGTTATCACCTAGGTCAAGTTTATAGTCATGGCTTTATTCCATCACTGATAATACTCAAGTACTACTAATCCCATGTGCAAATTCATTGTATATATGTGTGTGTACCTTTGATTCAGTACAATTGAAATGTGGTTATGTTGTTCTGTTGTGGGATTTTATTCATCTTTCACGAGAGAAGAATGAGGAAAGTTATCTGGTGGACCCATCTCATCTCTGGACTTATCTGATGAAGGTGAACCTGGTGTGGTTAGTACGTTATTTCTCTAAAGAACTCCTCACTCCAACTTTTCTAGTATTCTAAATGATCAAGGGTTGATGAATATCTTGATTCATCTTTTGAAAAAATAGATGCTAGCCGCTCAGAACATTGTTGCTAAGGTTGTGTGGTGGTTATCTCAAGAGGAACAGAATCCTTTAAAAATGCCATGCTGAATGGCATCACAACTATGACTAAAGTTGTGTACCTTACTGGAGTGTTGAGCACAATACAAGTCATCTCATTGCCATTGTCTTGCATCCTGATACATCTTCAAAACCATAATTATCTGGCAGATCTATGACATGAACCAATCCTAAGGATAGTGTGCTGATAGCAAACGCACCATCACCTCTTATTAGTTTTGATTATGGTTTACCTCTTGTGGTAGACATGTTGATTAGTGAATTTGCTAGCCTAGTATTGAAAGTGTGCAGTCCCAAAAGCTGGTTTGTAATAACAACAGAAGGTTTGTCAGCTTGTTTGCTCAAGAGAAGGATTATTGATGCACATTTTCTAAATCATTTTTGAATAAAAGAAATAGTTTGTAGAATTTTTTTTCCATCTACTCATAATACATGTGAAATCCATCTGTTCATAATATTTGTGAAAATTGATAGTATTATACCCGTAATATTAAAGTTTTGAATAGTAGAGTGATGGTAAAGAGCATGTTTTCTGACGGGTAGAGGTCCTGTCTTCTAAAATTGCTACGGGGCCAGCAAGTGACACAGTGGTGCCAACACAGCAAGCTCTAGTCACAGCTCAGTACAGGTACATTGCATAATGCACAAAAAAAAAATAAAGTACAGAACAAGTTGTATGCTGAATACTGTCTGTAAATCATCGAAAGTAACATTGTGAATGAAAGATGTCTAAACACAGTGAGATGCATGACTGAACTAAGCTCCAGCTGGTGACTGATTAAGCAACTGGTAGTTACAGTCAGTGCCATTACCCTATAGATGTAACTCACAGTATCTTTGATTAACAACAGTATTTGATACTACCTTTACTTTACCAACTGAGGAGGCTGTCATTACATATAGGGGTCACTGTTAGGGAAGGTGTTGTTATTTAAAGATTATACATACATTCTCTCTTTTTATCTTTATATGTAGAGCTAGGGTATTGCTGACCAACTAGCCATTGGCCTTTGGACTTGTATATACATTCAGCAGATGAAGATGCTCTGATAATGACAAACCTTTGTTGTGGTTGATTGGAGAATGGCAGAAAGGCATTCTTCAGTGATATAACTACTCATCCTCACCACTTTTCTCGTAACACCTCTCATACTGCTGGCACAACCTTCCCACTTATCACTAATATATTTTTGCAAAAACATATCACCTTGCATTTAGCATTATCTCACCTGCCAAAGCAAATTGATGGCAAAAATGTATTACCCGAGAGTCTAGCAATTTGTATTCTTGCCAAGGAAACAAATGGATTATTGTTTGCTGTTCATAGTGGTTATTTGTCTCACATCTGGCTACTTCCTCAGCATGTATACAGACAGAAAACAGACAGGATGAGCTTTCTGCACAAGGCTATGCCATGAGTTAAAAGTCACCTTTAGCCAAGCTGTAGCATTGGAAGTGCAGTTTTGACAAAGAACTTCTCACTCCAGAGTTTACATTTTCCTTTTACTGGAAGTAGTGCAGCCTTAGGCTGCTGGAGCCTTTAAAAGTTGGTCCTGGGGTAGTTATGAATAAATGAAACAATGTGATACTCTCCTGAAAATATATCACCTCAGCTGCAAGCAATTTTTATTCTACCAGGAAGCTGATGAATTATTAGCATCTGTGTGTGTGCAATTAGTCATTGAATATTTGGCAACTTTTTGTATTATATATGACAGTTCATCAGTTCACCTTTTAGAAGTGCCCTGTGACCATGAAAGTTGATTTGCGGTTTTTTGGCAGAAGATAAAGCCAAAAGTGTCCTGAATAATTTTTTCAGTGCATATAACTATAGGAATGGGAGTGTCTTCATATTCTTAAAAGAAAAAATTTTGTGAATGTCTTTTATCATAAAACTCTGCTTTTTGTCATAAGCTTGACACAACTGATGCCTCCTAGGCTGACCACCAATTGCAGAGCAGGATTGCAGTCATGTGACCATGCTGAACTAATTGCTAGTTTAGCCACATGTGTATACTGCTTGGAGGAGCTTTTGAACATGCTTTTCTTGTAATTAATCAGTGATAAATCATTTCAACAAAGGAGTAGAATTATATCCAAGCTACATGAGGTTTTGATTCACAATCGTGTAACCTACCTAGCCAGGAATCCACATGGAAGAGTGGAGGGAAATAAGGCCAAATTATAACTGAATTTTGTTTTGGACTTCAAGACAATGAACAAAAAAAGCATGTAGAGGCAAAAAAGTAACCCACTATATGTGTGTAGATTTTTTCAATGTGTTGGGAATAAATGCTATCTGGTTGCTTTTCCATGATTTCCGTGAGCTTGATGACTGCCTTCTTAAAGACGCATATGTTCATAAGCACTTAGATGTGTATGCAGTAAAGCAAAGAACCGATAGCCTTAAGATGATGTGCTTATAACCTGAAGCACTTTTCAGTGGCTGTTAATGGTGCATTACAGTGATATTTCATATCACATTATCTTTTTCTTAACATATATGCAAGCAAGTGTATAAATTACAGTAGTATTTTAGAAATGTACTCTAGGAAGTAGCATTAAGTGAGGCAAGTGACGAAATGACCTCACGAAGACAATGCACTATGAAGTTTGAGTATCTTCGCTGTTGTCAGAATAAAGAGAGAAACTGCAGAATTTGGTGACTGAGTTTGGAAGTGTGTGAAAGGAGAAAGTTGAGAGTGAAAGAGTGAATGAGATTATAATCAAGGTTATTTGGTTCAGCAGGATCGAGGGACAAGTTAGTTGGGATGTAAGTGTGAATGGAGAAAAATTGGAGGAAATCAAGTGTTTTAGATATTTGGGAGTGGACATGACATCAAATGGAACCATGGAAGCAGAAGTGAGTGCTAGGGCATGGGTGGGTGAGAAGGTTCTGGGAGTGATGAAGAATGTGTGGAAATAAAGAATGTTATATGGGAGGGCAAAAATGGTTATATATGAAGGAATAGTAGTCTCAACAATATATGGATGCAAGGCATGGGCTATAGAGAGTTGTGTGGAGGAGGGTGACTGAGTTGGAAATAAATGTTTGAGAGCAATGTGTGGTGTTAGGTGGTTTGATCAAGTAAGTAATGAAAGGTTAATACAAAGAGTGTTATTGAGAGAGCAGAAGAGGGTGTGCTGAAGTGGTTAGGACATATGGAGAGAGTGAGTGAGGAAAGGTCAACCAAGAGGACAGTGTGTTGAATGGGGAGGGAAGAATAGAGCGAAAAAGACTTTGAGCAATTTGGGTCTGAACAAGTAGGAAGGTGAAAGACATGCACGGATTAGTGTGTATTGGAACAATGTGGTACACTTGGGTTGATGTGCTGTCATTGGACTGAACCAGGGCATATGAAGCATCCAGGGTAAACCATGGAAAGGTCTGTGGGGCCTGGTTGTGGATAGGGAGCTGTGGATTCCATGCATAACACATGGCAGCTAGAGGATGGATGAGGAGATGTGGCCTTTCTTCATCTGTACCTGGTGCTACCTCGTTAATCCAGGAAATGACAATTAAGAAGTGTGTGTGTGTGGACCAACTTCTGCAACCAGGATTCGAACCTGTGTGCTCGACTCTAGGCAGCCCGTGAATGAGTCCTGGTTGGGAATGCTAACCGCTAAACTGCTGCTTATATATCTATAAGGAGAGAATGAGTGAGGAAAGGTTGACAGTGAGGATATGTAAGTCAGAAGTAGAGGAAACAAGGACAGGGAGACCAAACTGGAGTTGGAAGGACAGCATGACAAAGATGAGTGATCAGGGCCTGAACATGCAAGAGGTGAAAGGTGTGCACAGGATAGAGTGAACTGGAACAATAAGGTATACTGGGGTTGACATGCTGTCAGTGGACTGAACTAGGTCATGTAAAGTGTCTGGGGGTAAACCATGGAAAGGTCTTTAGGGCATGTGTGTGGATAGGGAGCTGTGAATATGATGCATCACACATGGCAGCTAAAGAATGGATGTGAACGATTGTGGTCATTCTTTGTCAGTTCCTGGCACTTGTCAAGGATCTTTTAACTCTGGAGGAGTCCATCATTTTCCATCTTCTGTGTGGAGGGCAGACTTGAAGCTTCTCATAAAAGGGAGTATGGTGTTGCAAAATAACTTCATACCTCTAGAAAGTCCTTTCATATCACATACCCACCAGTTCATTTTGGAGAGATTGAAAATAATATGTGCAGGATTGCACTCGTCGGCTTCAAGAAGAGATAAGAATGGTGATAATGCTATACCATTGCATCATAAAATCAATTGAAGTTTCATTCTTAGTGAATTAAACACTTGCCACATTAAGCTATTGTTATTTCTTTTTATATCCTGTATATCTTGGCATTACCTTGCTGAAGTGGGAAATGGTGATCAAATATGAAAAAGAATCGTGTATGTCAGTGTTTATAAGTCCATAAGATGGGCATATTTGTGAACAAACAGGAAGTTTTGTTGGATTTACAAATAATTTGGCAGTAATTATTAATATCTCAATTTTATCAGGTTGTTAACACTTGCAAGTGTACAGCTGGGTGAAACATATAGCCAAATAACCGAAGATCACATCTGGCAAGGTTGTAGGTATACAGGGTAAAAGTGAAAATGAAAACCTGAATTTAGCCACTTTGCCAGTTTTGGCTAATGGACTACTAGGGGTTGTCTGTGTGAATGTAAGTCCTGTCTTATGATCTGAATGAATGTACTCATTTCCTATAGGTCTATATGCTGTGTATAGTGGATCCTTGTAGATACATCATGTAAGCTCCTTTATATTGGCCAACTGTTCGATTATATTGTGTTAGGAACCCTATTTTTTGGTGTATGTTTTGCAATATGATTTATGAAATATTCTTTGTTGTATGTATTTTTGACAGATTGGGAGTGGAGGCAGACACTAGTGGGGTGAGTGTGGTTTGGGTGAGAATGACTCAGGCTGGCCATGTTGCTCAGTAGCCCTAGAAGCCCCCAATATGAATGTGTTCAGTCTTCCAGCAGCCGCCAGGTAGGCTGAATTCACAGCACCAGGGGCTGTTGGGAGTCAGTCCCCCAACCGGATGTGGTTTGGTGATTCATTCACAGCCTGTCACGGTGCTGTTGGACCTTTCAGTCCCCAGCCCCCTAAATCTGGGGGGCTTGGTGAATTCTCTGTCACACTACTACTCTGTGTCGTACCGTGTTAGGCATCACTGATGACCTAGGTTGGGCCCCAACCTCACACCCAGCATATTGACTGCTAGTCAGCTTGTGTTAAGCAGGCAAGTGAGGTGCATGAGGTGTGGGATGCTACTCAGCCCAGAGACCCCCAGGATTGTAGCTGCAGTGTTGAGAGGGAACTCGCCTGTCCTCGGGCAACTCGTATGACCACGCCATCCAGAACTGTTGCAAGAAAGGTACAGATTTTGTTTATTACTGGTGGTTGGGGAATGGCCAGTCTTCAACATATCTTCACTTGCTTTAAGAATGGTTTGAGCATGAGGGTCTAACTGGCAAATTCTGTAATGTAGACTTTAGTAGATAAGAGCTCTTGCAATTTTACATCTAGTTTGTATGTTAGTACTGCAGTGCTCAAGCTTCTCTGTGATATGGTAAGCAACTGTGAACTATTGGAACATGTCAATGAGGTTTTCCATGCAGTTTGATGGAGCCTTGTTGTATGTAGCTGTGTAGTACAGAGTGCTTTCCATCACGCTTGCACCTAAATTCCAAAGAATTTACAATACACATGTCCCTCAGATCATACTTCTGCTTTCGTAATTGTTACAAACAACTTTTTTATTCAAAGTTTTTGGAGACAACTCATAATGTCCCATATCTCCCAGACTACATCATATTGCCAGAATAAATGGCAGCAGTTCTCCCATTGGTGACTTAACCTTTCCCAAGCCATCTTGAAGTAACCATCACTAACTAAGAGGATACCAGAATTTGATACATGACTTAAAACTGAGAGCCTCTCAATGACATTTCCTTTGACATTTTACTTAATCATCTGTTTTCAGTAAAAAAGTACCTTGCGATAATGAAGACTTGTCTTGATCAAAGAGTATTGACAGAGAACAACTGAAACCACAGCAAAGAAGGGTTAAATGCTTTATAAAAGATATTGCATCCATCAGGAATATGAAAAAATGAAATCTTCCCAGGTTAGTTTGTGGTATATATATATATATATATATATATATAATATATATATATATATATATAAGCAAATAGAACCATGGAAGCGGAAAAATGTGTGGAAGGAGAGAACATTATCTTGGAGAGCAAAAATGGGTATGTTTGAAGGAATAGTAGTTCCAACA
>JAYMFT010000020.1:176489-197278 GCA_038088735.1 Panulirus argus | reverse complement strand
GAGAGAGAGAGAGAGAGAGAGAGAGAGAGAGAGAGAGAGAGAGAGGGAGGGAGAGAGAGAGAGAATACCGTTCAGCGTGTCAGTCAGAACATACTGGGGGGGGGGGGAAATATTCTTTGGCAATTTTTTACACTGTTGATTGTCGTCCTTCTTTTATCAATCTCTTGGGCTAGTGTAAACGAAGGCGAATGTGACTATCAGCACGGTAAATCAAGCCAAACTTCTGCAATAGGGGAGGGGCTGGTCTAGGGCTAAGGGGCCTCACGGGGAAGGCGTCCCCCCACCGAAACTCCGACGAGGTGCTAAGGGTCTCCTTTCAAGGATAGGGCTGGAAGTGTGAGGTGACACCCCCAAGCGTGACCACACCCATAGACGACAGTGGTTCTCTTGCGGCAGAAGGAGGAGGAGGAGGAGGAGTGGAATCAGACACAGCCATGAGGTGGTTGTGTCCCCTCTCATTGTTTTCTATCCTCTCAGGTACAGACCTTTATGAGGATATGAGGGAGGCAGGCATGTGAGGGCGTCCTCCTAATAGTGGAAGGTTATATTACAATTCTGGATGAAAGAAACATCACTGAAACTTCTTATATAAAGTTCATCTGAGAATGTTTCGAGTCAGGGATCGTGCTGAGCCGTTCTTTACATAGAAACCTGACGTTCACTCCAGAGTTCCACGTGGGGTGACGAGAGGTTTTACTTACTGTTACCTAACCCACACGACGCCTGATCCATATTCACAGACAACTTGAGGTAAATTTGCGTCGAAAAAAACAACTCATTATTGAATCCACAGACTTTAGCAATTTTTCATCTCCTCCAACTGCTCAGTCGAGCCAAGAGTCGCAGATCTTCAGTTAAGGTCGGTCATCGCTTCTGCTAGGCCCTTCTGCCTCCCGCAGGAGTGACTGGGGAACGCCTCTCTCTCCCTTGAGCTCGCCCTTCCCAGCGCGTCAGAGTGAAGACAGTGGAAGACGCCGACTTTACAATCACATGAAGGGGGGGAGGAAAAAAAAAAAATATAATAACAGAACTTATTAACCAAAATTGTACGTCAGTAGAGATATGGATGTGCCAACTAAAATATAGCACCATTTACACAGATGACAGAGCGAGTCACAGTATAAAACCGACATTTACAGCAACTATATAACCAAAAAAAGAAAAAAAAAAAAGATAATAATAATAATGAATACAAATACACAATGAAGTTGAACACTGACTCTTGAATACCAAATTGCTGGTATGCAAAACGATTCACAAAGAATCCTGAGAACATTAACGTAGCTCTAAGTTCATCAGCGTCAATGTGGCTCACGACACCAGCGGGTTTTTTGTTTTTTTTTTTTAATGTCACCTTAAGAGAGAGAGACACACACACACATACACAGGGGTCATCATCATCATCGCCGTCTCTCACGTGTGTTCCTGGGTCGTCGCCGCCGCCCCCCTTTGCGACGTCACTACCACCACAACCGTCAAGTCTCCTCCTCTCTAGGGATCATCATCAGCCGGGGGAACCTCACTGCTCGGCTGAACAGTCCACTGACGAAGACCCGACGAAGGGGTCCTCTAATAGAATGTTCCTGTAGGTGCGCTGGGGTCGCCACGAGACACCGCGAGCGCAGACACACACTCACACACTCTCCCTCCCTAGAGAGCGCACTGTTCCTGGCGGCGCCACTAATACGACACAACACAGCTGGTGAGCCACCACTACTGTACAACTGAGCCGCCTGCGTCCTTGGGCAGCTGGAGTGATCACCTGGGATCCAGGTGTGAGCCACCTGGGGGGCGGAGGGGGGAGGTGTGTTACTGGCAGGTTGAGCCACCGCTACGAGCCACCTGGAGGTCCTTGGGGGGTAGGTGGAGCCACTGCTATGTACACGCGAGCGACACTGGACATAACTAACACCACTACGTATAAATAAGACGTGAAACATTGGCACATTTATACATTTATACAGATGGGGGGGAAGGGGGAGGAGGGGGAAGGGGGTTCCGTCAAGGGGGCGGGACCCTTCGGGGGGTGTGGGGAGGGGGGAGGGGGTCGGGTCGGTCACATCCCGGTGACTGGGGAGAAGCGAAGACATCACGTCGTTCTCGCCGCCGCCGCCCCCTCTAGCAGGTGCTGGTGAAGGGCGTCGTTGAGGGCGTGGGCGTTGCGCTTGCGGCGGGCGCTGAAGAGCTTGTTGCAGCCGTCCACCGTGCAGCGGAAGAGCTCGGAGGAGTGGACCTCGTCGTAGTGGCTCTTCAGCCCGACGCCGTCCTCGAAGGCCTTGTGGCAGAACTTGCAGGGCATGTTGCCGTCACGGTCGGGCGTCGGGAGGTCGTCCTCCAGGTTATACAGCCACTCCCGCTCCATGTCCTCGCCGGTGGTGGTGGAGGAGGAGGTGGTGGTGGTGGTGGGGTCGGCAGCCTCCGCGGGTGGCGAGGACGAGGCCTCTGCGTGGGGCGGTCCCGGGGTGGTGGTGGTGGGCGTCGTCGACTGAGGCGAAGGAGTGCTGGAGCGATCTTTTCTCTCCGTCCCCGGCAGGTTATTATTAGCGGCGAAGTGAGGGAGGAGGTTAGGGAGGAAGAAGTGTGGAGGAGGGTGGGCGGCCGGTGGCAGGCCTCCGCCGCCGCCGCCTCCCCCTCCTCCTCCGCCGTTGCTGCCACCGCCGCCGCTGCCTGTGACGCGGTCGCCGTTGAAGAGCGACTCGGCGAGGGACGTCGGGATGTGGGCCTTGAGGGCGTCGAGGCCGAGCGGGAGGGTGCCCGGGTCGGAGTAGAGACGTGCCAGCAGCTCTGGGTTCAGGGCCGGGTTGAAGGGCAGACCGGGGAAGGTCATGGCGGGGAAGCCAGGCCCGTCCGAGGAGGTGGAGAGCAACTTGCGGTGGAGATTGAGGTTGGAGGCGTGGCGGTCGCGGCTGCGCTTGGAAGGGAAGGCGGCGTTGCAGCCCTCCACCGTGCACTTGTGCATGAGCTTCAGGTGGACGTTCTGGTAGTGCGTCTTCACTCCGAAGTGGTTCTGGAACATCTTACCACAAGCCACACAGCGGCGCGGGTTTTCCTTGTCCATAGGGATGTCTAGGCTGCTGAGGAACCCACCCTCGCCAAATTGGAAGGCCCCATCGGAATCCTCCGATGGGGACCCAGGGTTCGAGTCCCTGTCGCTGTCGCGGTCACTTGGCCTGGGACTCGAAGAAGTGACGCCATTTCCGGAGGGCGTCATCTGGAGGCCGAGTGACGCCGACGCGTTTGGGGGCATCGCGCCGGTGAGGTGGGCGAAGTGGCCCTTGGAGAGGTCCTCCAAGTGTCGCAACGCGTTCGAAGTGTCGACGGACTCGTCGTAGCTGCTGGAGGAGACTTTCCGGTTGCTGCTGTCGGAGTCCTTCTCGTTTCTCGACTTGTCGCCGCTGTTCATGGAGGAACTCTCCTTCATGACGTTGTCCGTGTCGTCGTCGTCGTCGTCGCTCATGGCGTCCAGCTCTTTATCTTCGTTCTTGTCGTCCTCCGAGTCTTTCGTGTCTATGTCGTCCAGATCGTCGTCGTTGTCGTCGTCGTCGTCGTCGTCCGTCGATATGAGATCGTCGTCCTCGAGTCTAAAGGCAAACTTCGTTGGGTTTTGGCTCTTGCGTTTCCGCTTGTTGGTGGAGGGTGAGGGGGCGGTGCCCTCCCCCTTCATGCTCTGGGTGTCGACGCTCATGCTGTCGTCGTCCATCTCGTCGTCTATGCTGTTGTTGGCGTTGTACTCGTCCTCCCTCTTCTTCATCTCGGCGGTGTCGGAGTGCATCTTGTCGACGGCCATGCTCTCCTCGCACTGCGCGCTCGGCATGTGGAGGCCGCCGTACTCGCCTCTCCACATGCCACCCTCCTCGCGGCCCCGCATCGTGAGGTCGAGCGAGGTCTTACCCATGGCGTGCTGCATCTCCAGGGTACGTCGCTGCAGCTCCAGCGCCTGTTTGTGGAGGTCCTCCGTGGCCGCAGCCGAAGGAGGGATGAAGGGCAGGCCCGTGAGAGGGTTGATGCTCCCGAACTGTCCCGGGAAGGCGCCCAGGGGCGGGAATCCAGCGGGCGGCTGGAAGCTCTGGGGCGCCAGGTGCGGCGGGACGACAGGGTGCGCTGCGCACGTGCGGCCGTCGTGTGGGGAGATCTTGCGGCGGACGTGCGGCGTGTGGAGTTTAGGGTTCGGGTTGGCGGAGTGGCGGTTTCTGGAACGGCGGGAGCTGAACATCATGTTGCATCCCTCGACGGTGCACTTGTGCATCTCCCGCAGGTGCACGGCCGAGAAGTGGATCTTGAGGGCTCCCTTGTCGCAGAAGGTCTTCAGGCAGACGTTGCACTGGACCCGCTTCTTGCCCGTCACCGGGTTGATGAGCGAGGTGCCCATGTTGATGGGATTCCAGGACCTCTTGCCCGGGGTGTTGGGTCCGCTGCCCACCGGCGACTGCGGCCTCGGGGGCATCGGGAGGGTGGTGGGCGTGGCGCTGGTGGCCACTGTGGTGGATGTGGTGGAGAGGTTGAGGGCGGTTGTGGAGGCAGAGAACGCCGTGTCGTCGTCCTCGCTGGTGTAGTCAGTGGGCGGGTCGCTGTTGACGGAGACGGGCGTGTGGGGCGGGGGCTGGGCGGGCGTGGCGGCCAAGGGCGTGACGCTACCGCTGCCCACGTTGACTTGGGCGCCGCCCACGCTGCTGGCCGGGCTGGTCACCCCGCCCCCGCGCCCACCGTGCACCAGCGACGGCTCCCCGCGCGACGCCGGACTCGGGCTCTGCCTCTCCTTCCGGATGTCGTAGGGCTGCATGCTCTGCAGCCTGTTGAGGGGCGAGCCTCCCATGGGACTCGTTGGGGAGCCGAAGCTGTTGTGGAGGGAGCCGTTCGGGGAGATGTTGGGGAGGGAGACAGGCGGGACGGGGAGACGGAGCATGGAGAGGGCGGAGGAGGCTAGCTGGGGGTTGGCGAGGATAGAGGTGGCTAGAGAGGGGTTGGCTGCGGCCAGGAGGTTGGAGGCTAGGGAGGCTGCGGACAGAGGCGGAGGGGCGGGAGGCAGCCCGGGGGGACCTGAAGGAGGCGGCGGCCGCAGCAGCGAGCTCGTGTCTCCCCTCATGAAGGGGCTAAAGAGCATGTTGGTCCTCTCCAGGAACTTCTTGAGATCGGAGTCCATGTTCTTGCTGCCACCGTCGGGCTGGTGCTGCGGCTGCGGCTGGTGGTGGTGGTGCGGCGGGTACTGCGGCTGGTGCTGCGACCTGGGCGGGTCCTCCCGTCGGTTCTCCTCCCGCCGTAGCTCGTCCCTGAAGTCCCTCACTTCCCTTAGGGGATCCCTGTCCCTCATGTCCCTCAAATCCCTGTGACTATCCCTGTGGGCGTCCCTCAGGGCGTCCCTGTGGAGGTCCCTGTGCGCCTCCCTCTGGATGTCCCTCAGGGGGTCCCTGTGGAGGTCCCTGTCCCTGTGGGGGTCGCGGTGGGAGTCCCTGAGTGTGGGGGCGGCATGTTCGGGCCTCGGGGAGGTCCCGTCGTGATGGAGGAGCTGCTGGGCGATGGCTCTCGTCTCCCCGAACCTCAGGAACTGACGGAGCACCAGCGTCTCCTCCTCCGTGCTCATCATGTGCCAGCTGTGGAGCACGTTGCCCTGCCGGTCCTGCGAACACAGAACACCACTGTTAGTTATGCTTGCACACACTACCTCAGTCTGTGCGACACAGAACACCGTCGTAAGTATGCCGCACGTCACCTTAGAATGTAGAGCAAGACAGTTGTAAGTATAATACACACCACTTCAGTCTGTTCAACACAAGACAGTTGTAAGTACACCATTCTCGACCTGTACACCACTTTTTACCTTACCCTATGTAAGTACAACCTGTTACCTCACTCCAAGTCCATCGTCAGTACACTGTACACCATTTCAGTCTCTGTAAGTACCTTCATACACACAGCACTTTGCCTGATATATATATATATATATACACACAGCACTTTGCCTGATATATATATATATATATATATACACACGCAATACAACACACATACACCAATACACCCGCAGGGAAACACACGGGCGATGCCAATATCAGCGCAAACAGCCAAGGAAGACATGAGCACACACACACACACACACACATGGAAATCCAACAGCACACATGTGAGTATTATGTAACCTTCCATATCTGTCTAGACTAGACTCAGCACGGAGGCAGTTGGGGATCTGTTGTTTATTGAGACTAGAAATAGTAATTTTCGCTATATAATTGTAAATAGAGAGAGAGAGAGAGAGAGAGAGAGAGAGAGAGAGAGAGAGAGAGACCGTTCACCGAATGACGAACTATGATTAAAATTGAAACAAAAAAAAAATTGCTTGGGGGTCTAGGGGGGGGGGGTCAGGATTGTATAAAAATAGCGCGGGAGCCATGATTAAAGGCACATGTAGTGATTAACAAAGCAATCAATACTTCTTGATCCAAAACAAACTGTTATAAGCAATTACATAATTCCTGGCACACAAGGTGGCTAAATCAATATATCATTTGTTAACATTGATCAATTGAGATCATATTGATGAATAATCTGAACGTATATAAAATTCAAAGGATTAATCACTATGTCTCCCATTCTTTTGAATATATGAATAAACCGCTTGATTTTAGAGGCAAAACTTTCGCTCACTTTTGAAATACAACTCTGTTGCCCTCCAGGACGCAGACAAATGCTATTATTTTTTCCCTGGGGAAAACTAGATTTCTTTTTAACTTTCGGACAAATACTGTCCAGTTTTGATGATATATTTCGCTATATAACGCAAAGGTTTTTTGCGTATACGAGGAATATCTGTCTTTCTCACTTGTACAAACTTTATGATATGTGATATTCTGTGCATCTGTGTATTACGCTGAATATCTCTGAGAAAATTCATATTCGATATTCATTGGACAAGACGGGAACAAAAGGATGGAAACTTCACGTTGACAGATGGTAGAGAGAAGCACCACCACCAGTCCACAGATGACAGATACATCCCTCCTGTCTGAGATGACGGGAGCATCATTTTCTCTTCGCTATCATAACTGTCATCTTTACTATCATCCCTAACACTATCTTGACTATCATCGGCACTGGCTATCATCACTACCGTCACCGTTGACTATCTTCACTATCGTCACCATTGACTATCTTCACTACCGTCACCACTGACTATCTTCACTATCAATACCATTGCTTATTTTCGCTATCGTCTCCATTGACTGTATTCACTATCATCGCTATTGACTACCTTCACAATCAACAGACTTGACGCGCTGTATACTTCACACTGTTTCCCGTGGGAGGACTACTCGAGAAATACTCTGAAGATATGACTCTGTTCCAGTACAGAATATCGTAGTGTTTACCTTGATGTTTACCATGATGTTTACCTTGATGTTTACCGTGTCCTTCATAGTCTTGCAGAGTGCCATGAGTGACGGTAAAATAATGACCCGCATCAGGACTATGAAGCTGATTACCTTCGCTTGAAATGCTGTTTCGTAATTCTAAAACATTAGAGTTAGTTACGATCTTTCTTTCTTTTCTTCCTGGTCTCAAATCCATCTCTTGGCGCCTTGGGTAATTCAGTAATCCTCTACCACCCCTTCGAGTACCTTTTGCAAGAATCGAACCGAGGACACGGTCCAGAAATCAGACACATCTGAGAACGCTGAAAGTAAAAAATCTATTTTTTCTTACTCTCTCTCTTTCTCTCTCTCTATCTCATCCTGGAGTGGAGTTCGACAACCGCAAAATGTGGGTGAAGTTGTTCATGCGTCTCGACACAACGATCCGTTCGGGAGCTGGAGACAAGACGAGCGAGGGAGGGACGTCGATATAGCCTCGTTTAGTGGCGGTAGGAGAGGAGGAGGAGGAGGAGGAGGAGGAAGAAGAGGAGGAGGAGGACGATGACGACGACTCCTCGGTGATGAATCCCCACCTCCAGATACACCTGAATTATTGTTCTCTATCTATGTGTCTTTACCTCGTAAGCAAGACGACGGTACACAGTACCTAGAACACGACGGTACGATGTTGGGTCACGACGGTGCATAACCCTCGAGCACGACGGTACACAGTCCTAAAACACGACGGTACGATCTTTGAGCACGACGGTGCAATCCCCGTCCACATCGACGGGATCCTTGGGTATGATGACCTATAAGCCCAAATTTGGCCTGACCTTGAAGGTCACCTGGTCTTTGACCTAACCTTCAGGGTCAGGTCAAAGGTTAGGGCATCATACCCAAGGGTCGTACCGACGTGTTTAAGGTTCCAACTTCGTGTTGCAGAAGTTAAAGTCAGGTCTGACGCTCACCGAACAGTCGACAGGAACTTATAATAAAGCCATAGCATCACAAACACGAAAACGTTCACACAAAAACGTTTCCCTAAACACGTTTCCACAAAAACGTTTCCAAAAGATCGTTTCCATAAAAAACGTTTCTACAAACACATTTCAACAAAAACGTCTCCACAGACGTTTCACCATATATATATATATACCAAGTTCGATCGAACGTTTCTACTGAACCGACGTGGACGCCACCTCACCCCTTCAGAGAAAGAACTAAGTCACAAGGAATCACGACCCTTATCTTACGCAGCCTCTGAGCGACGTCAGATAACCCACACGCTACACGCTCGAGCTGCCTGTCTCCAGCATCTCACTAATTAAGGGTATAAATGTGATTTTTGGTCCTATTGCCGTTCAGGTCTCTGGTTCTGGGAATTACGGTCTTAATTAGTTAATTAAATCTTAAATCTTAAAGGTATGAATATATCAAACCACAGGACTTTGAATACGAAATGAAGAGAGATGTTTTTACTAGATGTCGTCTGCTTACTGTTTACTGAAGAAAAGAATGTATTTAATGGTTGACTGGCTGGATGGTTGTTTGGGTTATATTTCTATCGATTGCTAGTGTCGTTAAGGCCTTCAACGTCAAAGATACATCCACCAACTAAAAATGCCAGCAGCCCCAGAGTTGGTGAGGCAGAAAGAAAAGACAGAAACCCAGGCCAAATAAGTGAAACTTAAAAGCCACTGAAGTACTGGCTCACTAAGCAGTCTTCACTAACCCTCCCGATACCCAGGTAATATAACGCCTCCCTGGTCGGTGGCTGCCTACCACCCGCTACCTACGAAAGAGTGGGAAAATATTATAAGAAAAGCATAAATGAGGATGAATGTGGAGACTATCTTCATGTCGTTACAATCGTTCCGATGTTTAGCAAAGGGCAACAGACAGCAACATGAAAAAGGTTGGATACGGGTGTGTGTGTGTATGTGGAGTCAATTACTTATTTGTACTTTATGGGGCCACAGCTCGTGTGTGTGTGTGTACTGCTACACATGCATATAGAAGTGTATAAGACAACAACTGGAAGAGATAACAGAACAACAGAATCACAGATGCACTATCTAACTTCCACATGTAACACACGCACACACACACACGCACGTCACACTTATGTAACGTTACGGACGCAGGCGACGCGAGCCCAACAGAAATACATTTCCCGCCAATAATTCCGCAAAACTCCCGCATTTTCGGCTGCCATTACGTCACTCCAAGTCGCGTCCCCCGCAGGTGTTCGGCGCACGACGGCAGAGAGAGAGAGAGAGAGAGAGAGCTTCCCTTATTTTTTTACAGCTCCCTGCTGCACTTTTCTCCCCAACGCCCTCGAAACCACCCCGGCCAGCAGCGATCACGTCTCCATCGTGATTACCCAACGACGGGTTCGACACCCAACACGGCCCCCTTGCATGGCCCTGGTAACGACCTGGTGTGGGGTCAGTCTGGTGTGGGGTCGTTCTGGTATGGGGTCGACTTGGTGTTGGGTCGTTCTGGTGTGGGGTCGTTCGACTTCCTGGTAGTGTTATGTGTGGAGAGGACCTAAATGGCTGCGTTATGAAGCTTATAGTGTAGTAGAAAGATTTCGCCAACATTATGTCTAATACTCTTTCTCGCCTTAGCGAGGCAGCGCCAGGAACAGACAAAAGAATGGCCTCATTCGCGCGCATTCACTCTCTATCTGTCATGTATAAATCAAGAGAACCAGTGCCCGGTATCTACAGCCAAGCTCTATTCCATCGTTTACTTTGAGCACTTCATATACCAGTTCTTTAGCTCACCGACCGCACCTCGCCCCGCATATACCGCATCGATCCAGTTCGTTCTAGCCCAAGCACCCCATCTTCGCTTCATGCTTCCATCCCCTCCTCAGTCTGCCCTACAGCTTTCGTAAACTGTTCACACACTGTCTTAAGACTTTTAGTCTGTGATCAGGTCACTCCCTCACTCTTTTCTCTTCGACTTTGGTATAGATCTAAGGCCTGTAGCCTTTCTCTGTAATTCAGGTCTCTTAATTCTGGTCTGCTCTTTGTTGCCCTCCTCTGGACCTTCTCTATTTGCCGTTTGTGCTTTGTGGGTGCGGTGACCAAACTTGAGGGGCATAGTCTAGTTCTTGACCTTATGTAGGGTGTGTGTGTGTGTTTGTGTGAAGAAAGGAAAGAGTGAAGAGAGGCTTGATTACCAATGGAACGGTAGGGAGATGTGAGAAAGAGATGGGAGTGAGAAGGAATCTCAGATGGGAAAGGACGAATCACAGAAGGGTTACAGTGAATGGAAGAAGATGGGAAGCAGGGATGGATGTGGCAACAGTTGATGACTCATGGGGTAGGGCTGCCCAAGTTGGTCACAGTGTGAAGACAATCCCCTTCCCCCTCTACGACACACACATACACACACACACACACACACACAGAACATCACCATCTCTCCTCGCTTCCCCAGTTAAATCATCGCTCAGTATTTCATTAAATATAACATCTATGAAATGTATATCTACTTCTAATTCCTTATAAGATTCTATACAATCTATTCACAACAATCGGTAGATATCAAATCGCCACATATTAATTCAAATAGATTTCTACTTACGACCCTAAAACATAACTTTAAATACCCATAAAAGTTATATTACAATTCATTTTGAATATGGCAACGTATGGTAGCTCAAGAAGACATGACAGGAGAGGAGGGAGGATGCCTGGCGCCAACATTTATCATCTAAAGATATTTTTTCCCCCGTAGAACACGAGGGGAAGAAAGGTGATTAAGGACACAATTAATGAGTCCCAGGTAATCAACAGCCACAACATTAATCAGCATTACTCTTGATTCTCCACTATTTTTCTTCTTTTTTTCCGTTTTTCTTTTCCCATTTTGTCTTGTTCTGTTTCGATTGCTTCATATATATATATATATATATATATATATTACTCGAAGAGCTTAGAACTTTTAATCACAGCAGTAATTTCAAATTTGTGTATAACCGACGCATATCAGTAGAAACTGCAGTAATATCCAGTGCAAAGCATAAATTTTATTTTCTATATTTCGACAGCACAGCGTCCTAATTTACATAGGTAGATTTTGAAAGTCCAGTAAATCAAATTCATACTTCGCCAGACGCCAGTGAACAAAATCTACGCATGAGCCACATGTTTAGTGAGAGTGTAACTGGTTGTTGTAGAGCTTGTTACTAACGGCCTTAACGACCATTGGCAGTTCTGTAAAGCCTAAATGCTCAAGCAACCAACCAACCATAAGAATAAACTACGAGGGGAAGGATTAAAGAATTCATTCCCGTGTTCCTTTTCTTTCTCAACACGCGCGATTCCCTCCAGCCCAAAGGACACAGCGGAGGAGGAGGAGGAGGACCTCCTCCTCATCAATTGCCCCGCGGGGCCACGACACCATCGCTAGTCGTCCCCGGCCACACACAGCACGACTCACAACACCATTCTCATGTCGTTGGCATCACGCCGAACACTTACATTAAGTAAATTTCGGCTTATATTTCATGGTATAAATGTAAATTACTTCATGACTAAAATGCAAATTGGATACCTTGACTCCGGTATTAAGGGATTACGTCCCAAATGAGGTAATTTCGAGACTACATCCTGGTGACGGGTTGAGGAGGAGGAGGGGGACGGGTTAGGAAGGGGCGCTCTCAGGTATCGTCTTGGTGATATATTTTTTTTTTAGGTACTTTTGGGTGTACTTAAATCTCCGGACGCGACCATCCCCGTGGTGTGCAAATATTTGTTTCCAAGGTAATTTTAGGTATCAAGATACTTTAGGTACTCTCGGACGCTGGATATCTACGAGGGATCACCTTGCAGACGTTTTAGGTAGGTGGTGAGATCCCTAAGCCATCATAACGCAGGTGGTACTTTAAGGCGATCACCTGGCTGGCATTATAAACACCTAAATTGCCAAGAGATAACCTTAATGAATTTTAGGGATTTTCTTCTCGGTGACATTTTAGGTTGATGCCAAAAATCACCGAGGCGATGATAAACTTCTCCTCTTCCCCCCGATAATATCTAAGTTCCCTTTAGATCCCCTTTAGGATCCAAAAAGTACCTTAAAGAAAAAAAAAAAGGTGATGGTTTTAAGGTACAATATATATTTTCTACACAGCAGGACGATCACCTTGTCTACGAGGGATATGACGTAGGCAACGGACTCGGTGCGGGGAAACGGAGGGGTGGAGACGACATCGAATGACTGAGGATTTTCTCCCTCGGGTAAAATTTGCGACTTTGGCGCAAAAGAGATGTTTCTAGGCCATTTGCCGGGGAAATTGCGTAAGGATAAAAGGCTTTTTTCTTGGGGAAAACATATAATCTATCCTCGGTTCTGCTCGGCAAGCTGTCGACATCCTGCTTTAATAATAAGAGAGGAGGAAACTGACTGAACCAGTTTAATGTGTAAGGAGCTGACAGGCTTGGTGGGGGTGCGGGGGGGTTGGTGGGGAGTGGGGGGAGGGGTGTGGGGGGGGTTGTCACGAGCAGTTCGGTCGGGAGGCAGTTTGCGGTAGTGAGAGGGAGGAGGTTGGGGAATGGGGGAGGGGGTTATGGGGGAGGGGCGAATGGGGGATGGGGAGGGGGGTATTTTTAGGCGGTGGCAGTTTGGAGTGGTGGCAATTTTGGAAAGTAGCAGTTTGAGGTTAAGGCAGATTGAAGCGGTGGAGGTAGTCTGGCACACTGGTGGTTGGAGACACTCAGGAAATTGTAGTTAGAGGCGGAGGCAGTTTTGAAGTGGAGGCATGTAGTTTAGTACAGGGGTAGTTTAGAAGTAAAGGCAGTTTAGGGATAAAGGCAAGTATGAGGTGGACGTATTTTTGGACAGGGACAGGTTTAAGGTAAAGGCAGTATGGAGTAATGGCAGTTTGAGGTGGAGGCAGTTTGGGGCAAGGACAGTATGGGGTAAGTGCAGTCTGAGGTGTAGGCAGTTTCAGGTAAAGGTTGCTTTTGGCTGGTGACAATTTTCACGACGTGGGCACTTTGAGATGAAGTTGAGTTTAAGTATGAACAGTTTGAAATGGCAACAGTTTGGGTTTTTGGCAGTATAAGGATGGATGCAGTTTGTCGTATGAAGAAAATGAGGTGGGGGTGACGTGGGATGGTATAAAGCAGAGGTGGCAATAATTTGGAATAGGACACTTAAAGGATCAGGAGTGAATTGTCTCCTTTTTTTACACGACAAGTACGACTCCTTTATTCCTCTGCTTCTCATTTGAATAATCTTTTACTCTTGAATCCCCTCATTTACAGTCAATTTACGTTTACAACGTTCAGCCTCCACTTTTCCCTATCATTCATTTGCATCTTATATTTACATACGTCCTTATCAACAAAGCTCACTTTTACACTGATAATTTACATAATTTATGTCTATGTCTTATAGTTCAGCCGATCACCATCCACAGATATATCTCTGCACTTATCATTTGCTCTTATCTTTTAACTACCATCTGAGCAATTACCACCATCATTCGCATGCCTTATAGTTATACTTCAGTTATCAGAGTAATGGGTATTTATCTTTTATCATTACATCTCAGTAATGGCTATTAGATATAACTACTCCTCAGATAATTATTATCGTCTACTTTTATATAATTATCGTATGCTTCTATATAACTGATCATTATCTACTGTTATATAATTATCATCATTTGTTGTTTTATTTATCATCTACCGATATAATAATCATCTACTTTTACATGATCATCATAATCAATCTACTGTTATTACTATAAGCATCAACACTGCCACTGTTTTTTCCAGTTTTTACCAGTCAAATTATCCTTTAGTTATCACTAAAAACTGACGTCATATTTCAGAGACATATCACTCAGGAAATCGCCAGCATCTACTACTCTATCATGAGTATTAATAAAATCCATCTCCCGGCCGATTATCATTCAAATAATTATCCCCATTAGTGACAATTATCACCCAGGTAATTATCACTATCCCGCATGATTATCACTGGGCGACCCTAACCCTCCAGCAACCCCTATCTCCGGGTCGGGTTATCAGGCAGCTCCCTTACACCCCTTTATCAACACCAATACTAACTCATCCGGATATAAAGTCTTCATTTTATACACCATAAAGTTTGGATTTATTTGTCCGGATGCTCAAATATCCGGTCGAAATTATCCGTTAAGCAAATTAATGCTTCCTGGTTGGAGCAAAGGATAACAATTACATAAGGTATGTTGTTAGACCTCAAATTTTAAGCTTCGCGCCTTGCACAAAGCTTGAGCCGCGCCGTCTCACTTTTAAGCTTAACACGTCGTCCAAAAAAAAAGCTTAGCTGCGTCACCGAAGTGCATCAAGCTTCTGTGTCTGTCTCATATCATTAACAGAGGAGAAATGGAAGGGCAAACTTGGTCCGTCATGAAAAGAGAGAAATCAATAAAAGGTGAGTTCACAGGGGGTCCGACAGATCTACATGTCTAAGTCTTTTGTTATAGTCTCCCCTCCCCTAAAAGCCCTGTGTTTATCCTCGCATAGAAAACGGGTCCATAGCAGGGGCCCAGAATGCCCATTACTCCCCCTAGTCAACTATGCAATTATGTCACTATTACCGGTTACGTAGCCGGTCAAATGAGGGAGAATCCGGTTAAACGCCGGCGTTTCCCAAGGTTCCCCGGCCCGTGACCGAGTAATCAAAGTGGTGTTTGCCTTACGAACGGAGACCCCGGCCGTGATCAGACTGCCAGAGGGGGGGATGAACGAACAGTCAGGATTAATTAGCCGTCGCAAGAAAACGACTTCAGGGATAAGAAAACTATGTTACTGGCGATCGTTCCAGTTATACACTCATGTATCTGGCTGATAGATGTCTTCGTATCTTATGTCGTGCTCACGTGGTCAGGCCATCAAGATGATGATTCGTCGGCGATCTGCATTCATCATACGGCTCCGTCAGTTCACACTGAGCGGTATCAGATACAGAGTCTCGAATGATCCACGAATACGCTCAAAAGAAAAAGGAAAAGAACACTGCATCCATTATCTCATCGCACGTCTGATTACGAATGAAATGTAATGAGTCTGAATTAGGCTTTGATAGGATGAACAGCAGCTGCAGCAGCGACGCCGCCAACAGCCCTTGCGACAACAGCAGCCACCCTCCCCCCCCCCCCCCCCCCCCCCCCCCCCCCCCTACGTCTGTGTACCTTTATTGATCCGTGTCAATATTAATGTTGGACGACGTGTCACACGTGAAGGTCTCCGACGCCCCTTGAGCCAGCAAAGGTCGCTCGAAGGTCTTCCAGCGTCACGAGCGACCGGCCGAAGGAAAAACTTCTACGACATAAAGTCTGTTGTCACAGAAAGCTTTATATTTTTTTTCTGTTCCCCCTTCTCCCCCACCTCCGCACCATCCAGCTTCGTTTGGCTGTGTGTGTGAAAAGACTCTGTGTATAACTTCCTCACTATTGAGGATTTGTTTAACTAAGTCGTCCAGTCTGTGTGAATGATACGAATCAAAGCATTTAATCCATACGAATTACGAGCTATATAGTCTAGCTCTTTAATCTCCACAAATTAGAGAAGCTTATTTTTTCCAGCAAATCTGGATGGATTATTAAAGATTAAGCTTCCCTTGGGCGTATCAACAGTCCTCCAGGATGCAAGACACTGTCAACACAGAGAGTCCCTGATGTGTCCCTGAGACCAGTGTGGCTTGTCTGGCTGGCTGGACGCCCGCCACACACACACACACACACATACACACGCAGCTACCTGTGTCTCCCTTCGTCACAGAGTCAACAATCCAGGCAGTCAGCAAGTCATCGGGAGGGGGAGGGGGTGGACCAAGAGGCAGGGCTGCCAACCAACCGACCAACACCCTCCCTGCCCAGGAGCTCGCCCGCTGGCCTTGTCCCTGGGCCTCGGTATGTAAAGGTAGGAGGGTTTTCCTGCAAGTGTGACTTGGAGGTTGTCTTCAGCTCGGCTGGAAAAGGACGCCTCTGACTCGCTGGAAGGACATATCTAGTTCAATGGAAAGATGTCTTTGGGTCGCTGGAAGGACGTCTCTGGGTCACTGGAAGGACATCTCTGGGTCACTGGAAGAACATAGGTTCTGGACTTCATGTCATGAATCGGGAGCGACATCACGAAAACTTAAAATTCAGTGTCACTAAAGACATTAAACCAATGATCCAGGACCAGAATCTCTCTCTCTACCGTTCGAAGGTGATTTGCATTCCATTATCTTTGCCTCCGCGAACGATGGAAGCAGCTGGTGTGCGCGTGGGCGCCACCTGCGCCGCCTGGCTACACGGATATCACCTGGGAATGGAGCACAAACTAAAAACAGAAAACATACGGCCTCACACCCGGGTCTCAAACGCTCCCGGCGGCCATTTTGAACTACGCTTTGCATACCGTGAGCGTAAGCAGGAAGGCCTTGTTTACAGCGGCCGCCATATTGACGCACTCGGCGTTATTAATTGCGTGGTTGACATTACGACGGTTGTCGGCCATATTGCTCCGCTCGACCTCGTAAATACAACTTTACGACCCTCTCTGGGTGTGACGGCCTGACCCTTTGACCTGACCCTTGAGGATCAGGCCATAGGCCCCGTATCATCATACCTAAAGGGTCGTTACCGTTGTGGCCAAAATGAGTTAATCAAACCGCATGACAATATCAGCTGTGTTCCTGCGGCAGCCATCTTGTCATGCTCCTGAAGCGCCAGGTGATGTAAACACAATAAGAGCCACATAGCATGCGCTCACAGCCACATTCGTACTCGCCGGACTCTATGCACGAGCAACCCTCTTCCTTTGCCATCGCGAGAATCGGATCTTTTCTAAGCCATATATTACCGTAGCATTAATCTTCAGTCCTTACGCAAGGGGGAAGGGGGCGCTATTAGATTTCCTGTACCCTCTGAGGTCACTAGTTTGTCATTAATAGCAAAAAATGCTGGTGAGGCCGAGATGAGACGCGGCTGGCTGAAGGTTCAAGATCTGTGGTGCAGTCTCTTTGGCAAGCGCTCTCGGGCGACATGACTGACTGTCCGTTTAATCTTGAGAGAGAGAGAGAGAGAGAGAGAGAGAGAGAGAGAGAGAGAGAGAGAGAGAGAGAGACGTATCTATATACATAGCCAGCAACAGACAAACGGCCACATACATACAAATGCGGACTAGTACGCAATTATACCTATCGTCAGCGTCGAAATCGAGAGACAGAAAACGGGTTCCCCGTGACTCGAACCAGCGACCAACCGTCTAAGAGTCATTAGAGTAAACAATTATGATGCCCCCCCTCCTCCTCCGACACCTGGCGATCATAAAGGTGTCGTTCATCACTATTACAGCGGGCGACGGACGTAATTAACATGGTCGCCTTCGCCCAACTCCTACAATTTGGGGGCCACGGTACTGCAAGCGATAAACGGGTGACGAAGATAGATGGAGCGGTTGCTAGATAGACGGAAGTGGCAGATATGAGTTGATAGTCAAGCAGGTGGGAGGGAATAAGGAACCATCTCTACTGAGAGCTTAACATGGACCAACCTGTGATCGAAGGAGAAATTGGTGTTTGTCACAGACTGTTAAAGAAAATAGAGTTATCTGTTTGAAGATCTAAGGGATACTTTACGCAGATAACAGACAGGTATAGGGAGACGCAAAGTAGTACTTTTACTGTACCAAAGTAGCTAACGAACAGAACAAACTGACTTATGAACGCGTGAATGTGGACAGCACACAGAAACTTAAGAATCTGCTTAATAGTAGGGAAAGTTCAAGAGATGATGGGGGCCCCCACGATTGCAGAACTCCCTCCTCGTACAGTACAAATAGTTGATTACAAATAGATAATCGTAAATACATAACCACAGGCACAGTGTGTTTGTAATTGCGCTTTTAAGAGGCCTAGTATAAAGAGATGGATCTTAGGATTATCATAGGTAAAGATCTGACCTCCAAGCATAGCATGACAACCACTCAAACAGCAAACTTATTTAAGGAGTGAACTCAAGAAACTTTTACTACAGACTACACGCCACGTCCTCAGAAGACGACGACGCAGTGCACACTGCGTTTACCCTCCACTGAGTACTCGCCAGTAAGGCCACATCTTGAGTACGAGGTACAGATCTGGTCTCCCAATCGTCAAAAAAAAAAAGACTAACATAGGCCACAAAGCTCTTGGGCAAGACCAAGAAACAAGACATGTAGAAGGCGACTAAAAGGGGTGGGAGCTGTGGGGGGGCTAGAAATCCTCCCCTTCTGTTTTTACTTTTCTAATAGAAGGAACAAAGGAGGGGGCCAAGTGAGGATTATTTTCCCTCTAAGACTCAGTCCTCTGTTCTTGACGCTACCTCGCTAACGCGGGAAAAGGCGAATATGTATGAATATATATATATATATATATATATATATATATATATAATCGAATCCTGGTCACGGCAGTAGGTCCACAGTTCATCCAGCTGTTCATCTTCCTCTAGGGGCTGCTCGGTCAAATGAGCGCGTCGCATGAGTTTGGTTGTCTGTGCGTGTGTGTGTGTGTGTGCATACATACATAAGAGTAAAGACATGGTACATACATGCAAGGTTAAAGACAGGTCAACACGAGGGTAGAACTTTCTTCCCTTAACACACAAATAGTAGTCACACCCCACCTGTGACGTCACTACCGTCTGACGTCACTAGTATGGATTACCAGCTCCGCCTTGCACGAGATTTACATATGCTCTATATTCACGTCACAAATATTTTGTCACATGTGCAGAGACAGAGTAGGATAATTGTTCTCTTCGGGTCAAGACACATTGTGAGTACAATATGTCGTAATTATGATCAGTCGCTATAGCACCAAATCAGCTGTGTCACGAACGACCATAGAAATGAATATGTGGGGAAAAATATCAATGTAAGATAATGATAAATACGTATGTATAACACCTGAGTCAACACTGGTGTTCCATAATCAGCTTCAGCGCGGCAAACTTGTTCATACTTTACGCTGATGACGCGACAGAGCTTTTTTGAAGACCTCTCTCGCAAATTACCGAGCGGGAAAGAGTCCCCAAAATAGCTGGCTCTATCCTTTCTACCTTATCAAGGGACTAGAACTATTTGTGAGCCGGGGAGTGTGTATAACTTAAAGGAACAGAGTAAGTTGGTACGGATCTCGGGGTAGTTCGGTCAGAGATGGAGTGGGCAAAATAATGCACCATGGCCCGAGTCTTCTACAAGGTCAGGTACATGTACGTGTTATAGGCGAAGGGCGTCGGAGCCATCCGTGAATTGCTATAGCACAACCTGCCAGTGGATGGATGGTCAAGAGACCCGGGTACGAAGCGCCTGTGGATCATACTTCGATCTAACAACTGCGGCGTCTTCATCTAACGTACTACAGGTGCTCTGATGACCTCTGTGACCCATGCCAAAGCCCGGGAGCTCCCCTGCACGGGAACTGGTGACTCAAGTTTTCTTGCAGTAGCAACACGCCAACTGACTTTCCATCTGCAGCTCATATACCAAAATTTAGTCTATAATCGTGTTAATATCAAACGCCCTTCTCTTACAGGTCTTCCCAAAACGCAATCGTATCATTTCTTTCAACTCCAACCATTTATTCATATTGCTAACATCAGGTAACAACGCTGACCTCCCTCCTCTGCCTGAACTATTACTGCCATAACGCCCTCTCTTTCCTTCCTGTCGATCGTCCTCCGTCACACCTCCAACTGCAGTCGTATCCTTCCCTCCTCCTACTGCGCTAAATATGGGTTTGCTCTACGAGGCGCCGCCACATTGTGTCTCCTCAATGCACTAACTCCCTGCCTGGTATGAGACTGTTTATCACCTTCTGACATGTCCGTATTTACTTTGTCGTCTGACCTTTGTGTCCATTTCCCTTTGCATTCTTCATCAGTTCTTGACGATTTTTGCTATTTTTCCTTTAACTTGAATTTATTGTGTGTCTTTTTTCTTAAATTTGCTCTATCTTCTCAGTCATAGAAGCCAGTTTTCAGTTGACACTTGTTCGTTTTGTCATCCTTTGAATATTTTCACTCTCAGTAGGAAGTAATGCAGTTTAAGAAATACACAACATCTCTTCCACTGTGTTAATTTATCAAGGGGTTTTATGGCTATTTTCGTATCTTACTTTCTCAAAGTTTGTTCGTCTGTGATCTGGGTTAAAGAGTTAGTTATAGATGAAATTGAATACGGAATTAATAGGACACTATCATTCGATTCAAACTTGGGATTAAGAAATTGCGATTGTTGAATTCTAATCTGGTATGAACCTTTAGTCTAATGGCGCTGTGGTCGTTGTTTACCACGGCCACACCTGCCTCGCAGGACTTGGCAAAGCCAGAGGAGAGAGAGAGAGAGAGAGAGAGAGAGAGAGAGAGAGAGAGAGAGAGAGAGAGAGAGAGAGAGAGAGAGA
>JAYMFT010000020.1:152316-176389 GCA_038088735.1 Panulirus argus | reverse complement strand
TATATATATATATATATATATATATATATATATATATATATATATATATATATATATATATATAGCGTTAATGATATAACTTTGAAATAGGCATTTTAGTTGCCCGTGCCGTCCATAACCGATGATGGAGCTGTGGATTGTGATATGACTAACTGGTACATATAATACCAAGTCTCCACACCAGAGTCGGCCGAAATGACACCTTCCCTTAAGTCATTCCTGCTTCAAAGTTTTCCTCTACTCCGTAGCAGTACAATGAAGACACTTTCTTGGGTAGCCCAACAATAATAACAATCCAATACATAATTTAAACCATATAATAGATCTATTACAACCCAAAGTAACACATATAATCTATCAGAAATCAATGAAAGATTGATTACGAGTCATTAACAACATTATATTCCATCAAGAATACGTAGAAAGCGTCGAAACGCTCATTATAATCCAACACAGGTGCACGGCGATGACCAGGAAAAACATCTAAAGGACCCAGTGGTCTGTTGCTGTTTGAATTCCTTTGTATTAAAACCGAGTCTCGATCTGTAACCATCCTAACCATTCGGTCACACCGAGGTGTGGTCTTTGCTGCCTTACGCATCAAAGCAGTGAGCAGAACCAGGGTACGGGAGCACGCTGCTGCGTGGCTTCCATCCACCAGTCATGGTGTCATGCACCAGTCAGAGCGGAAGGCAACAGTCAAAGTAGAAGGCACCAATCATTGTGGAAGGCACAAGCTATAGCATGTCACAAGTCATAGTGCAAGTACTAGACATAGTGGAACACACCTTTCACAGCATAAGGCACCAGTCACAGCATGAAGCACCAGTCACAGCATAAGGCACCAGTAACAGCATAAGGCACCACTCATAGCATAAGGCACCAGTCACAGCATGAAGCACCAGTCACAGCATAAGGCACCAGTCACAGCATAAGGCACCAGTCACAGCATAAGGCACCAGCCACAGCATAAGGCACCAGTCACAGCATAAGACACTAGTCACAACATAAGGCACCAGCCACAGGATAAGCACCGGTCACAGCATAAAGCACCAGTCACAGCATAAGGCACCAGTCACAGCATAAGGCACCAGTCACAGCATAAAGCACAGCCACAGCATAAGGCACCAGCCACAGCATAAAGCACAGTCACAGCATGAAGCACTAGCCACAGCATAAGACACCAGTTACAGCATAAGGCACAAGTCACAGCATAAGGCACAAGCCACAGCATTAAGTGCCAGTCACAGCATAAGGCACCAGTCACAGTATAAGGCACCAGTCACAGCATAAGGCACCAGCCACAGTATAAGGCACCAGTCACAGCATAAGGCACCAGCCAAAGCGCAAGGCACCAGTCATAGCATAAGGCACCAGCAACAACTTAAGGTACCAATCACAGCATAAGGCACCAGTCACAGCATAAGGCACCAGCCACAGAATACGGCATAAGTCTCAGCATAAAGCACCGGTCACAGCATAAGGCACCAGTCACAGCATAAGGCACCAATCACAGCATAAGGCACCAATCACAGCATAAGGCACCAGTCATAACTAAGGCATCAGCCACAGCATAAGGCACCAGTCACAGCATAAGGCACCAGCCACAACATAGGGCGGCAGTCACAGCATAAGGCACCAGTCACAGCATAAGGCACCAGCTACAGCATAAGGCACCACCACAGCATAAAGCACTAATCACAAGGCATCAGCCACAGCATAAGGCACGAGGTACAGCATAAGGCACCGGTCACAGAATAAGGCACCATTCACAGCATAAAGCACCAGCTACAGCATAAAGCACAAGTCACAGCATAAGGCACTAATCACCGCATAAGGCACCAGTCACAGCATAAGGCACCAGTCACAGCATAAGGCACCAGTCACAGCATAAAGCACCAGCTACAGCATAAGGCACCAGTCACAGCATTAGGCACCAGTCCCTGCATAAGGCACCAGCTACAGCATAAGGCACTAGTCACAGCATAAGGCACCAGCTACATCATAAAGCACTAGTCACAGCATAAGGTACCAGTCACAGCATAAGGAACCAGTCACAGCATAAGGCACCAGCTACAGCATAAGGCACCAGCCGCAGCATAAGGCACCAGATACAGCATAAGGCACCAGTCACAGTATAAGGCACCAGTTACAGCATAAGGCACCAGTCAAAGCATAAGGCCCCAGCTACAGCATAAGGCACCAGCCACAGCATAAGGCACCAGCTACAGCATACGGCATCAGTCACAGCTAAAGGCACCAGTCACAGCATAAGGCACCAGTCGCAGCATAAGGCACCATTCACAGCATAAGGCACCATTCACAGCATAAGGCACCAGTACAGCATAAGGCACCAGTCAAAGCGTAAGGCACCAGCTACAGCATAAGGCACCAGTCACAGCATAAGGCACTAGTCACAGCATAAGGCACTAGTCACATCATGAAGCACAAGTCACAGCTAAAGGCACCAGTCACAGCATGAAGCACCAGTCACAGCATAAGGCACCAGTCACAGCATGAAGCACCACTCACAGCATAATGCACCAGTCACAGCATAAGGCACCAGCCACAGCATAAGCTACCAGTCACAGCATAAGGCACCAGTCACAGCGTGAAGCACCAGTCACAGCATAAGGCACCAGTCACAGCATAAGGCACCAGTCACAGCATAAGGCATCAGCCACTGCATAAGGCACCAGTCACAGTATAAGGCATTAGTCACAGATTAAGGCATCAGTCACAGCATAACGCACCAGTCACAGCATAAGGCACCAGTCACAGCATAAGGCACCAGCTACAGCATAAGGCACCAGCTACAGCATGAGGCACCCGTCACAGCATAAGGCACCAGTCACAGCATAAGGCACTAGTCGCAGCATAAGGCACCAGTCAAAGCATAAGGTACAAGTCATAACTAAGGCACCAGCCACAGAATAAGGCACCAGTCACAGCATAAGGCACCAGCTACAACATAAGGCGGCAGCCACAGCATAAGACACCAGTCACAGCATAAGGCACCAGCTACAGCATAAGGCACCACCACAACATAAGGCACTAATCACAAGGCATCAGTCACAGCTTAAGGCACCAGGTACAGCATAAGGCACGGGTCTCAGCATAAGGCACCATTCACAGCATAAAGCACCAGCTACAGCATAAGGCACTAATCACAGCATAAGGCACCAGTCACAGCATAAGGCACCAGTCACAGCATAAGCACCAGCTACAGCATAAGGCACCAGTCACAGTATTAGGCACCAGTCCCTGCATAAGGCACCAGCTACAGCATAAGGCACTATGTCACAGCATAAGGCACCAGCTACATCATAAAGCACTAGTCACAGCATAAGGTACCAGTCACAGCATAAGGAACCAGTCACAGCACAAGGCAACAGCTACAGCATAAGGCATCAGCCACAGCAAAAGGCACCAGATACAGCACAAGGCACCAGTCACAGTATATGGCACCAGTTACAGCATAAGGCACCAGTCAAAGCATAAGGCACCAGCTACAGCATAAGGCACCAGCCACAGCATAAGGCACCAGCTACAGCATAAGGCACCAGTCAAAGCAGAAGGCACCAGTCACAGCATAAGGCACCAGTTGCAGCATAAGGCACCATTCACAGCATAAGGCACCCGTCGCAGCATAAGGCACCATTCACAGCATAAAGCACCCGTCGCAGCATAAGGCACCATTCACAGCATAAGGCACCAGTACAGCATAAGGTACCAGTCACAGAATAAGGCACCAGCTACAGCATAAGGCACCCTTCACAGCTTAAGTCGCCAGTCACAGCATAAGGCACCCGTCACAGCATAAGTCACCAGTCACAGCATAAGGCACCCGTCACAGCATAAGGTACCCGTCACAGCATAAGGCACCAGTCACAGCACAAGGCACGAGTCACAGCATAAGGCACCATTCACAGCATAAGACACCAGTCGCAGCAAAAGGCACCATTCATAGCATAAGGCACAATTCACAGCATAAGGCACCATTCACAGCATAAGGCACCATTCACAGCATAAGGCACCATTCACAGCATAAGGCACCAGTCTCAGCATAAGGCACCAATCACAGCATAAGGCACCAGTCTCAGCATAAGGCACCGGCCAGAGCATAAAGCAGCAGCGTCAGTAAACTTCCCGAGCCACGCCACTGTCCTCAGCGAGCGTCAGGCATCAATACCGTCGTTAAGCCATCAATCTCGCGGTACATCATCAGTGGACCTGTTCCTCCCCATGCACGGTACGGGGCACGGCTGGCCCCGCGGGGTCGGTGTAGAGGAACGCGGCCGTCTTAAGGAAAATCAATACTGTGTATACTGGTCGGGGGCCATGGCTGCTGCTGCTGGGCGGTAGGGAGTCGCGGGAGGGGAGGGCGGACGCGGTATGAGCGAAGGCTCTTCTGAACGCTGTGGTGAAATGTTGTGGTGGTAAGAATGTCGTGGGTACCGCTCGTTTGTGGTGGTGGAATTGCCGTGACTGATGTTCTTAGTATGGTGGTGAAGCTGCCGTGGTTGACTTTCTTTGTATGGTGGTGGAGCTGCCGTGGTTGACGTTTTTAGTATGGTGATGGAGCTGCCGTGGTTGACGTTCTTAGTATGGTGGTGGAGCTGCTGTGGTTGACGTTCTTAGTATGGTGGTGGAGCGGCCGTTGTTGACGTTCTTTGTATGGTGATATAGCAGCCGTGGTTGACGTTCTTAGTATGGTGGTGGAGCTGCCGTGGTTGACGTTCTTAGAATGGTGGTGGAGCTGCCGTGGTTGACGTTTTTAAGTATGGTGGTGGAGCAGCCGTGGTTGACGTTTTTAAGTATGGTGGTGGAGCAGCCGTGGTTGACGTTCTGAGTATGGTGGTGGAGCAGCCGTGGTTGACGTTTTTAGTATGATGGTGGGGCAGCCGTAGTTGACGTTTTTAGTATGGTGATGGAGCTGCCGTGGTTGACGTTCTTAGCATGGTGGTGGAGCAGCCGTGGTTGACGTTCTTAGTATGGTGGTGGAGCTGCCGTGGTTAACGTTTTTAGTATGGTGGTGGAGCAGCCGTCGTTGACGTTTTTAGTATGGTGATGGAGCTGCCGTGGTTGATGTTCTTAGTATGGTGGTAGAGCAGCCGTGGTTGACGTTCATGGTATGGTGGCGAGGCAGCCGTGGTTGACGTTTTTAGTATGGTGGTGGAGCAGCCGTGGTTGACGTTCTTAGTATGATGGTGGAGCAGCCGCGGTTGACGTTCATGGTATGGTGGTGAGGCAGCCGTTGTTGATGTTCTTAGTATGGTGGTGGAGGAACCGTGGTTGACGTTCTTAGCATGGTGGTGGAGCAGTCGTGGTTGCTAGAGTGATGGTGTTTATGTCGCTGTCGTGGTTGTCTGCACTGCCGGTACCGTGGTTGTCTGGTTCATTATGATAGTGAAGGCGTCGTGGTTGTATAATGAGTGGTCTTAGGAACGCCGGACACGCCCCACGCTTCGCATTTTTCAAATTTATAACGTGGACATTTTTTGGCCATTCTCTGGGGCCAAATGTCACACACAAAAAGCGGAACACTTCATTTTTCAGGGTCATTGCTAGGCCATTTTTCTGATGTTTTTAAATTTCAGCGCAAAGATGTCTTTCCACATATCCTACACAATGCCTATTAAAAAAAAGAATTAAAAGTTAATCACTGGTGAAAAATATTTAGAATTGAAATCTTTCGAAAAATCATATATCTTTTATTCTTTTTATTTCGTCTTCACAAAACTCAGCACAAAGGCTTTTTTCACAAATCCGCCATCCGGTGGTTAAGACGCATCTGCTCGTGAATACTGGCCCTCACAGTTTTAAATCTATGTTCTTGTGGAAGTATAAGTGATGCACGAATGCTTGAAAACGTTCACGGATGATGCGCAAGTCATCAGGGAGATGGCCAACATTGCATGAACTGGCATGTGACCTTGAGACAAGCCTGGAGAGTCGGTCAGGCACATGAAGACGGGGTACAAAGAAAGGACAGTCTCGTTATGCCTATATTCTTACAGTAAACAAGCCATGCCAATCTATGCGTGAAATGGACTCGTCGGGGGTCAATATGATACTCAACCCATTGCCAGGCTGGTCACCACACTTAGAGAAATAGATCTAATATTAGAGTAAGCCCAGAGAAGAGCAACAAAGATGATGCCTGAAACAAGAGAGCCGAGTTTCAAGGAATGAGTTGAAGGATTTCGATTTTCCCGCCATGGAAGAGAGAGGGATAAGAAATTTGAGTATAATTCTTTATATGAATCTGACGATGGTGACAGCGAGTTGTTCTCTGAGACATGCAAAGAAAGAGCAACCAGAGATCAAGGCAAAACTGGTACCGTAAAACGAGGAAAGCCAAAAGGCACCGTATAATGAAAGAAGTCAAGTGGCATCAATAGTCAGGGAATCCAAGTGGTACCATAGAATGAGAGAAGTTAAGTGGCACCATAAAATAAGGGCCGTCAAGTGGAACCGTATAGTGCGGCAAGTCAAGTGGCACTGTCAAATGAGGGAAGTCAAGTGGTACTGTATAGTGAGAGACGGCAAGTGGCTCCGCATAGTGAGGAAAACCAGGTGGCACCGTATATTTGGAAAGCCAAATGGCACTATACATTGACGGAAGTCATGTGGCACCGTACAGTAAGGGAAGTCAAGTGGCAACATATGTTGAGGGAAGCCAAGTGGCACCATATAGTTAGGGTAGCAAAGTGGCAGCCATGGCACCAAAGAACGAAGTAAACAAATATTCATCGTGTAACGAAGAGAGGAAAGTGTCATGGTCTAAAAGGGGGAAGACATGTGATTCGTAGTACGAGGTTTGCAAATGACCTCTTCCATATTACTCACTTCTGGTGCCCCTCTTTCAGGGACTTGGGTGATTTCGTTCGTCGTAACCACCGACATAGCCAAAGCTTTTGACAAGGTGTGGCGTAAGTCTTAGCTTTCTAAACTTCCCTCCTTTGGGTACTCTGCTTCTATCCTTTCTCTAGTAAATTGCTTTCTCGGTAGTACATCTACTGCAGAAGTCGCTGACGGTGTACCTTCCTCCTCTTACCCCATCAACGATGGTGTCCCTTAAGGTTCTGTCCTATCGTCTCTCTCTCTCTCTCTCTCTCTCTCTCTCTCTCTCTTCTTTCCATAAGTTAATCTCTCTTCACCCTCCAGCCCCAGTGACTTACATGCTGATGATTCCACTTTACAAACTTTAGCTCACTCTTCCTTCATTCCCCACTTTAATACTCGTTCTTTTTCTCGTACTGAACATCTCATATTTCAGTTCGGACCTAAGCAGCATCTCTGAATGAAAGAGCAATGACCTGGTTAAATCCACTTGTGCTAAACGTCACTCGTTTTCCTCTGTTCAATTTCAGAACACAGTTCAACCCTGTAATAATATACACATTTTCGGTATGACCACATGCTCCACTTTATCCTGGAAACCCTACACAACCAGTATGACAAAGTCTGCTTTCCAAAAGCTGGGAGTGTTGCATTGATGCCGTAATTATTTTTCTTGTGAGCAGTTGCTTTATATCTGCAGATATTATATTCCCTTTAGAATGGAGTTCTCCCCCATCTCTCCGTTAGCCAGAGTGAAATCAAATACCTTCCGTCTCACTACCACTTTCCATTCAAAAATTTTTGTCCGCTGTAATGTTGCTGCCGTCTCTCTGTTTTACAGGTATTATTATGGCCACGGCTCTCTTAAGCTATACACGTGTATCCCTACCAACAAGGGCACGCGTATGGCTGCTACTTCCCGTAGTTTCTGTGTGATACCAGCCGCACGAGGATCTACTCTTGTTATACCTCCTCTCCTCGTATGAAGAAGCTGTAGAATTGTCTTCTTTTCGTCTTTCCCTCCTCCAATAGCCTTTCTACGTTTGAGTCGGGTCTGCTAACTCCAGATGAGCTCCAAGATTAAATCCTTCCTTCCTACCTCGTCTCTTCCTTTGTCTTTTCACTCGAGACGGCCTGCGATGTACAAAGGTTTAACATTAGCTTCTAGATAAATATAAAACGTTCTAGGCCTTTATGTAGTAGTGCGACCGACCCCTCTATATGTTAAATCAACTACCTCACCTTTGAAATCTGGGTCATCTATCTCTTTAAATTGCTGTTATATCTGGCTGTGACCATGGCTACCGTACACAGTCCTGTTTCCACATCGGGTGCAATACTGACTTACAGTATACAAACGCCTGGCGCTTGTTTGAAAATCAGTGATATATGTCCCTTCTGTTAAAAGAGTATCACCCTTCTCTGCTTCCGACGTCCATATCATCTCTGACACTATGCACTCCCGGGTCTGTCATGTCTCCATTTACCCAACAAGAACCTAAGTTCAAAACACAGATGCAACTTTCTTGTTGCCGGACAAGGCCAGTCACAGCGGAGAGTTATCATGAACGTAAGCGTCCTCATATAGCAGACCCCTAGCTATCCTTATATCCTGTTAACCATGTTCTAGCATGGCAGTTATGTTAATGGAGCTACACTGGAGTTAAGACTTCGTATGAGCACGGCATTCATCCATGCATTACTCTAATCAAGCTGGTCAAGTTGTCAAGTCACGTGCTTCCTCATACACGTACCATGCAATGAACATCCAGTCCTTTCACCTTTTGAATGCTATATATGTAAAGACGGTAAAAAAAAAAAAAAAATCTTATCATTTTTTTATGTGAAACAATATGACTCCATGGACGAAGCATTTTGAGAAATGCCCTCAGGTCTGGCCTCACAATAGTAGCCCTACTTTCATGGTATTGCAATATATTGATTGCTTACATTAGAAAATACTTTTTATAGTAATTATACAATGTATGTGGATTTCATATTTCGATGAAAGAAAATTAGAAAGTGGGGCTACTATCATTATCAGGAAATTTTTCTCACATTCACGCTTTTTACCAACCCTACCGAGACGAAAGGAGTCGGTATGACCATTTCAAAATTTATCGCACCCATTTGCAAAGAGACATTTTTTACCGTGTGTATATATTGTATCAAAAGTCTTACCACAACGGGTTATCATGACAGAAATTAGGGTTATCTACCTCATTAGCAAAAGCTACACGCCACATTTCAGGAGTGATTTCAAAATATTCAGTAGTTGCCGGCATGATTTCAAGCACTAAAGCCAAGACGACACCTACCTGCACAGTTAACATCGGGTCCCCAGTATCCCTCATCCTTCTGCCAGAGAACACAAGCTTCTAACACATTACCTAGGCAAGGAATCGGTGACCTCCATTCCCTCCAACATACCATACAATTGAGGCCCATCTGCCGTACGCCCAGTTTGGCCTGCTTAAGTCACAATAGTCTACTCGTCATTCGAACAGTCACTCAGTTGATCCTTCACAACTTCATAACAATCTATTACTGGCTTCTGGTCTCAGCAACTGCCTCCCCCGACTGTCGATTTTGGAGGCGAATGCTTAACGAAATGAGTGAGCTACTGTTATGGAGGCCACAATCACTCGTGGTGTAAACTGTTCGATCATAAATCGGGCAAGAAGGAAGACTCTGACAATCCTCAGCAACAGGACCTCTCTTCTGCCATTAGAAACACGCCGTTGTCAAGGCGTATATGAGTGTTCACATGTTACTTCGCAAGGTCTCTGATAAGCTCGGAACAACAATGCACAGAGCTACCGGCCAGCCCAATGAGCGTACTGAGTGTCATAATTTCCACCTTCTGTCCATCCTTTCTTAACCTTGAGAATGTCTACCAACTAATACAACCAACATATCAAAGCTTTCTCTCGGCTCCTGTGTAAGCGCTACAGTCTTCAACAAAATTCGACCTATTTGTCAGAGGAGACGCGAGTCTTGGGTTGTTCCAAGTCATTCTATAGTTCAATTGCCTCATTGGTACAGTATTCACAGCACTGGCGTCGCCTTGTCTCACATCGACAATATTTCTGGCTTCGTGGGTCAAAATTTTGTTCCTCTGACACGCAGGTCAGCTCGGGGAAATCTTAAGAGTCTTTGTATATTTCACTGAAAACCAATGAAAGATCCCGTGTCTACCCCTTGACCAGAAAATTTGGGGACTGCTATCGCCTTAGTGCATTTGTGTTTGGTCCCGTTAGCAGAGGGAAATGAAGGACTTGGAGATTGAGGATGTTGGGTAAAGGTGATTTGGTTAGCAATGTCTGGAAGGTCTCCAAGCTGGGGAATGTAGTCTACAGTTAGGGTGTTGAGGCGGCATGTAATCACCACTTGAATAAGTATTAGGAATCTGAAATACTAGATTTAAAACATTCACATTCTAATTTCAACTCCTAAATCTATGCGAATATTGTAAGTCTATTTCTAATTCCTGATTCGAGATAGATTTAGAGTATTCACATAGATTTAGCGACAGAAATCAGAACGCCAGTGTAAGCAGTGACTCGCTCACACTAGCATTCAAATTTCTAATGCTAAATCTATGCGAATATTCTCTATCAATTTCTAAATCCTGATCCTTACACGTGCACCAGGTTTTCCAGCCACAACAGGGTGTTCGTGTCCGGCTGCAACAGGTGTTATAACATCTGTTTCACGGAATGAGCCTTAGTCAGTGTATGTTTTCCTTATGCTTAGCTTTCCCGTCTGTATAATATTCCCCTTGAGCAGGATCGCCTCTATGCGCAAGACGCAGAATATAAGAGGTGCCAACCTAGCTTCAAGCCACCACAAGATGCGTTGTGAAAACATCTATCTCTCTATGAGAGTGAAGGTCAGCGGCACATATTGAAATAACGAGACCAGAAAACTAAGAATTATCTATAGATTATACATCATAAGAGGCACCGTGTAGCGAGGGGAGATAGGCGTTACCTTGCAGTGAGGGGAGACAAGTGACACCGTGTAGCGAGGGGAGATAGGCGTTACCATGCAGTGAGGGGAGACAAGTGGCACCGTGTAGCGAGGGGAGAAAAGTGGCACCGTGTAGCGAGGGGAGAAAAGTGGCACCGTGTAGCGAGGGGAGAGACTGACCCAGATCGTGCCTCGTACACACTGCTTTTCGGACAGACCTGAGACTGGACAGTGCCAGCCTGGACACCTGTGGAGGACACGGCAAGTACCAGGACACACCTGAAGGAGTGTTCGACTACCTCCAACTGTGACACACATACGCACACACACACAAAGACCAACGTGGTGTAGCGGTCAGCGTTACTGACCGTCACGCAAGCATGGCCCGCCCAAGATCAAACCCGCGTTGGGTTCGAATCCTGGTTGTGGCAGCCGGTCCACAGCCCACCCACCTGTTCATCCTCCCTAAGGACTGGTCGATAAAATGGGTACCTGGCATAGGTTAGGGCGTGTGTGTGTGTGCACATAGGAGTAAAGACATGGTACATATATACAAGGTTAAGAGACGGGGCAACACGAGTGAAAACTTTCTCCCCGTAACACACACACAAAAAAAAGACATACACACACACACACACACACACACATTCCAGCTAAGGTACACTACGAAATAATTTCCAGTTAAAAAAAAAAAAACACGATGATGGGTTTCCCCTTGTGTGCAGTGCAGACTGGCAGTGTGCAGTTTATGCCTCCAGACCGCCGACAAGTGCCGAGGCGAAAGATTTATCGATGAGTTTACTAAACACGGATCTTCTGGCGTCGCATTACACTGGCGAACATCAGAATTTTAGCGAACCGATACGTCGATGTCGGAGTCAGGCCAAGCGTCAGGCGCACGACACGTGAGGTCATGTGCCACGCAGGGGGGGGGGTAACAGATCGAGAACTCCCGTCGTCCACCCCTCCTTCGACCCCCTCACCATGCAGCGGACGGGGTCGCACCGTAAGGAGGGGGGGGTCTGTCTTCACGGACCACATGATGGAAACGGCTGGCTACCTCTGGGTTACTGTCTGTGCCAAGACTCGCAGGAATGAACATACCGTACAGAGACCATCTTACGTTAAGATACAGCCAACGTCGTCACTGCCTGACGAAGGCGCTAGTGACCTTAGGAATAATGTCTGATTTACGTTTTGCTTCTTTTGGTGTGTGCGTGACGGCCTGACGGCACCAGAATGGTACAGCGTCGGGTGTCAGGCAACAAAACCACTCACCTTCGGACACCACTACTACTCCTTCCCAGATGTCATTTCAAAGAGATGTATTCATTTCTAATATTCTCTTTCAGCCATACCGGCCTCTAGGGTGTCCCTTTATTGCCAGCGACGGAGTTGCGGGCCTGAGCCTCAAGTTGCACATTTCAGGTACACAGAAGAGCATGGAAGTCATCCAGCCCAGGGCCCAACCTCGACCCTGGATCCCGTAGTGTAACACACATCTGTCGTCCCGCTCAGGAATCCGACTCAAGAGCACAGCGCTACTCTCAGCCGGACGCTAAAAGAACTGGACACACACACACACAATAGGGCAGCCATGTGGCACCGTGTGGTAACGGTAGCAAAGTGGCACTGTGTAGCGAGACAGCAAAGTGGCACACCGAAGCGTGACAGCAAAGTGGCACAGCGACGCGAGGCAGCAAAGTGGCACTGTGTAGCGGGACAGCAAAGTGGCACAGCGAAGCGTGACAGCAAAGTGGCACAGCGACGCGAGGCAGCAAAGTGGCACAGTGCAGCGAGGCAGCAAGTGGCGCAATACAGAAGGCCGTGGTGAATAATTTAAGACATCCTCAACCGCCCCTGTAATGACCCCGAAGACTGGCATTACCTGCACGAGACTGCTGGCCAGGGAGAGTACAGGGAGGGAGGGAGAGGGAGGGACAAAGGGAGGGTAAAGACAAGAAGAAAGAGAGGGATAGGAGAGGGTACGAAAGGGTGGCAGAGGACACAGGGAGGGAAAGAGGAAGAGACAGGAAGCGAGAGTACATTGTGAAGAATAGGGAGAGAACGAGAGAGATAAAGAGAGTACAAGGAGGGAAAGAGGAAGGAATGAAAAGGGGTAAAGTATAGAGAGAGGGAGAGTAGGAAGCATGAAGGAGAGAGTGAGAGGAAGGAAGTAAGAGGGAAGGAGGGAGAGGACAGAAAGGGAGAGAACAAGAATAGAGGAAGGGAGAAACCAGGACAAAAGTTTTCTATGATTTAAGATTTTCTTGATTATGATTGAATTTCATGTATCCCGCGTCTCTCTTACGACAGAAGAGGAGGTTGCCAGGAGGGAGGTAGACAGTGAGGGAGAGATGGAAGGGTGAGAGGCATTAAGAGAGAAATGAGTGAATGAGAGGCAGTGTGGGAGAGTTAGTAGGGTGTGAGGAAGAGGGGGAGAGTTGGGAGGGTGAGAGGCAGTGTGACGAGGTAAGGTGGCAGTAAGGATTAGTTTGGACAGATAACAGTGCTTCTTGGAGTGACGGGATGAGACAGAGGGCCAGGCATGGTGTCCAAAGGTAGACAGACATCAATTATTCAGTAAAGTATGAAGAAAAGTAGAGTGGCAGGCGAGGAAATATGGAAGCAGGTCAACAGGTTGAGGGCAGGGTGACAAGCAAACATGGACACAGACTGGCAGAGAAACAGACAGACAGACAGGAGTAGACAGAGCCCATCTTACGTCAACCCTTCTCTTAGACAGGAGACCGTTTTAACCCTTCCAGCTATCATCCCACAGCTCTCACTTCTACTAATTCCGAAGTCTTCGAGACCCCTCAACTCTCACGTCCTTTTGAACACTACCTCACTCTCTTCTCTCAGATCACCAAGACGTCTTTCCTGATGAAGTTTAATGGTGATCTCTCTTACGTCACTCACCTCTGGTCCTCCTCTCTTTTGGAATCTTGGCGAATCTTTTGTAGTGGCTGTTCACAGTCTCTCAGACGATGAGGTGTAGCACAAGGCTTTACCCGACAAACTACCTACCCCTGGTTTCCCGGTTCTCTTTGCACTCTAATGCATCGTTTCCTGCCCTGTCGCTCCATCTCTAAGGCCGTTGATGGAAGCCACTTTTCCTTTCTATCTTAAGAGCGTTGGTGTCCATCAGGATTCTGTCCTATCGATTAAGTTTTATTTATTTTTTTCCCATTACTGATATTCTTTCTTCAGCCTCCAATTACTCACTCTTACGCCGGTGATATCTTCTCCATTCGTCCACGTTCCCACAGCTCTTCTTTCCAATACTCATTCCTTTTCTCGTACTGAATTTATTACCTCTCTTAATTTGGACTAGCGCAGCATCTCTGAATAAGGAAGCAATACAGGCTTAACTCAGTGCAAAAAAGCAACATCTGCATAAGCTTCTTTCTAAATCTTGCTCATTTCCAGATCACTGTGATTCAATCCTGCAGTTAAATAAATAAGTCCAAATCCTCAGCTCTAATGAACAATACAAAATCTGCTAACCAGAAGCTGGTGACGGGAGCTGGTGGTGACGGGGGGTGGACCTGGCACCTCCCCTGACCCAGTCTGTGGTGGTGACGGAAGGGGGACCGAACACATCTCCTCATCCAGCTTGTGGTGGTGAAGGTGACATGAGGAATGGGGAGTGACGGTGACGGGAGGGGGATCTGACACCTCCCCTCTCCCAGCCCTTGGTGGTGGAGGGAGTGGGGACCTGGCTCTTCCCCTTATCTAGGTTGTGGCGACGGCGGGAGGGGGACCTGGCCCCTTCCCTCACCCAGCCTGTGGTCGTAGAGGGAGGGAGGGGGAGTACCTGGCTCCTCCCCTCATCCGGCCTTGTGACGGGAGGAGGCAGGTGAGGGGAAGGAGGGGTGGTAACAAGACACTGATCGAGCGTGACAGGAGGGGCGGTGGTGCAGGAGCGGTACGGGACTGCCCCATAACCATCCCCTCCACACCACACATCATCTGCACTGTGCATGACGCTATAAAATATATCAATAAATCCCTGTGTGTTGTGGGCGAGCAAGGAAGAGGGGAAAGAGGGGAGGGGGGTCAAATAGGGCTGGTTCCAGGGGGAGGGCAGAGGGGTGTCAGGACGCCTCCCTGATCAATATGTCACAGGCATCGACCGCGGCCCTAACCCGCCGCCCATTGGTCGCCTGACTCCCACCCTCGTAGCTCATTGGCCAAGGCCCTGCTCGATTAGCAATCGTGCCGAGCTAGTGCCATTGATCAACCTATCCGCGGCCCGGCTTCCTGCTCCGCCCCGCCCACAGTGCCACGCCGGCCAATGGGGACGCCGGAGCAGAGTGAAGGAACTTGGAGTTTGACCGATCAAATGTCAGCTCAAGGGTTGCAGGCCGGGGATTGGTGGTTTTGTGGCGCCGATAAGTCAGGAGGGTCGCGACCGCCGCCACAGGTCAACACACGCGCTCCTCGTCTCTCCTCGTCCTCTCTCACGTATTGCCTCCTCGCTACAGGACGCCCGCACGCCCGCACGCCCGCACGCCCACGCGCTACGAGTCCCCTAGACAGGAGCCAAGAGTGCGTGGTGTGTGGGCGGCACCGAGCGCGCCCCGACGTCTTGCTCTCTTGCAGTTGCGACCAGGCCAGCGGCGGCGGCCATCTTGTGAGGCGCTCGAGCCAAGGCAGTAAGTGTCATGTCCTTTTGTGTCCTGCACTCAGTCCCTGGGTCCTTCTGTGTCCTGCACTCAGTCCCTGGGTCCTTCTGTGTCCTGCACTCAGTCCCTGGGTCCTTCTTTGTCCTGCACTCAGTCCCTGGGTCCTTCTGTGTCCTGCACTGTGTCCCCGTTTCGTAAAGTGTACCTTTATATCCTGTGACGTGAGGCCAAGTGTCCTAATAACTTGTGGTGTCCTACACTGTGCCCCGTGTCTTGCCTATGTCCCACATCGTGTCCTCTCGGCCTTCAGCTATGCCAGTTTCCTATAGCGTGTCCCCCATGTCCTGATTTATAGTGTCCCTTTCTCCTGTGTCCTTCAACTGTGTTTCTTTATTCTAGAAAAAGTTCCCATGTCCACTTTTTCCCCACAACACGTGTACCTTTTCTTTTGCCATGTCCATACATGCTACACCATGTCCCCCATGTACTGTGCTACGCTCCCGTGTCCTGCAGTGTCCCTACCGCCCTGTGTCCCTACAATGTGTCTCCGCGCTTGGACATTGTGACCAGCACAGGTACAGCATTATGTGTCCATTGTCTAAATAATGTTCCTATATCATTAACCAGCATTATGAAACTGACAGACATGGCATTATAATATTTGACAGTATGACTTAGCATTACAAGATCTAGCAGTATAGGACTTGACAGTATAACACTTGACAGCATAGGAGTTGACAGTATAAGCCATGAGAGAATATGTGTTTCGTCTGTAACCTCTGGCGCAAGACGAGGCGGGATTCAGAGAGCAAAGGTTAGTGTTCATCTCTAGTGCGAACGCAGCCAGCAAGAATCGATCTCCAGGTCAGCATTTCCCAGAGGGAAAATATATATATTTATGTCCAAAGCTTTCACAAAAGTAAAGTGTCGTTATTTGCATTATTGTAATTTTTCTTTATGTAACATACAATGTTCTCATATTCCAGATCGTGTTTTTCAGTTTCAGTGTGAAAAATGTTTCCCAGCATTTTCGGAAACCTCAATTACCTTGTAAGAATTCATACGGGAATTTCACCTCTGCCTCTGTGACGGCGGATGACTAAATCCTTCACACAAATTGTTGCTTGAAGTATTTCGTTATGTCCAACAGAATAATCAAAGGATCAATAACAATTCTAAGAATTTCTAACATTCTGGAAATGTAAAAGTAATTTCTTCGTTAGGTACGACTTCCAGAAATTCAGTTTATATTCGAATGCATCGGCTTAAGGAATTATTTGACCACTGCGCTTATACTTTTTCCTTGAAGTTCCAGATTGAGTCTGGAACATTTGTGGACCGTAAAGTTCCAGATTTATTCATGAACAATTGACTGTGAAGTTTCAGATCCAGTCTGGAATATATGAGGATCGTGAAGTTCCAGATTCAGTCAGGAACATACGTAGGAAGAATCAAAATCTGTCAAGCACTAACTCGTTCCAGAGTTGCTCAGAATGTCAATTATCTGGACTTGAGAAATTCCTGTATCCTTTTAACATGTCTAGAAATCTTTCTAAGACTTTTTCCTTTACTGATCCACCTACCTTCAGCAAATCCTTACAAATGGCCCCTAATAAAATATTTATAAGCTGACTCGATATCGTTTTAATCTTAAAAGAACAGTGTTTATAATTTGCCACCGTGAAAGACTGTAAGCTATGTAACGATTATCCGCCTGACCCACTGAGGGGGTCTGACAAATACGCTCTTGTGACCCCTGTAATCCTTTTGCGCTACCGCTCCCAGGAAGAGCATGGGTGCACAATAAACTCGCTGTTAATACCGACACAAATCAAAATCAACAGCGGATCGGTTCAGTTAGACTCAACAGAAGCCAGCGGAACAGGTCAAGTCAGAATCAACGGAGACCAGCGGGCCAGGCAGCTCAGAATCAATGTAGGCCAGTAGACCGGTCCCGTCGGAATCAACAGACGCCAGTAGCCCGATCCAGTCAGAATAAACAGAGGCCAACGGACCGGTCCGGTTAGAATCAAGAGGCCAATGGACCGATCCAATCACAATCAACAGAGGCCACTCGACCGGTCCGGTCAAAAACAGAGGCCAACGGACGGGTCCGGTTGGAATAGAAGCCAGTGTACCGGTCCGGACGTAATAAAAAGCCAGCTGACCGGTCCAATTATAATTTTCAGAGGTCAATGGACCGGCCCGGCAGAATCAAAAGAGGCCAATGAACCGGCCCAGTTCGGCCTGTGGTCCTTGGTCCAGGTCTGTCCGCGGTCCTTGGCCCAGTTCGGCGCCTGGTCCTTGGCCCGACCAGTTCGCCCTCCTCACCGTAATGACTCACACGGCAGAGCAGACTGAAATGTATCCCAATATCTGTTATTTGCCGCCCACTGGCCACTTTCCACCCACTGGCCCTTTTACATACATCGACTTCTCAATTACCTCGTTAGGGGTACGAGGCGGGTTGTGAGGGGAGAAGGGGGCTTGTTGGGGTAGGGGAAGGTGGTTAGGGAGGGGCAGGTCCTCTGGTAGTCTAGGGGGGGGGGGAGTCAGGTGGACGGCAGGTGGGGGGTGGTGCTGGGGGTAGTCGTACAGGCGCCTGAAGGAGGGGGCGAGGAGGGTCAGAGAGGGGACAGGTGGCCTTGGGGTTCTACAGGGGGGGAGGGATAAGTCGTCTGGGGAGGGGAGGGGGAAGAGGGGTCGTCCAAGAAAGTTCAGGGTAGAGGGTGTAGTCCAGGGGAAGAGCTCAAGGTAGGTGCTGGGGGAACCTGAGGGTGACGCTGGGGGAGCGTGGGGTGGAGCTGGGAGCGTGAGGTGACGCTGGGGGAGCGTAGGGTGACACTGGGGGAGCGTGGGGTGCAGTTGGGGAGCGTGGAGTGGAGCTGGGGAGCGTGGGGTGACGCTGGGGGGAGCGTGGGGTGTAGCTGGGGAGCGTGGAGTGGTGCTGGGGAACGTGAGTTGACACTGGAGGAGCGTGGGGTGACGCTGAGGAGCATAGGGTGACGCTGAAGGAGCGTGGGGTGACGCTGGGGGAGCGTGGAGTGGAGCTGGGGAGCGTGGAGTGGAGCTGAGGAGCGTGGGATGACGCTGAGGGAGCGTGGGGGTGACGCTTAGGGAGCGTGGGGTGACGCTGGGGAGCGTGGGGTGACGCTGCGAGAGCGTGGGGTACCGCTGGAGGAGCGTGGAGTGGAGCTGGGGAGAGTGGAGTGACGCTGGGGGAGCGTAGGGTACCGCTGGGGTAGCCACCGGCAATGGAGGGTCGTACGCGGGGGTGTCAGACGGGGGTGCTTTGGGATGAGCATTGTTAGCCCAGGGGGTGAAGGGGTGCAGGTACCTGGTAGGGCTGGGCCACACAATACCTCGGCCCCGGGCACAGTACATGCCACAGCAGAGGTCTCACAGGACAGCGGGAGGGCGGTTGAGGGTGCCAGGGTGTGTGTGTGTGATGCGCTACCCTCCACACTGGCGCCCGAGAGGCCAACACTCCATTAAACAGAGGTCGATCCAGCAGTGGGCGGTGAGGTCGTTAGCCAAAAAAAGCACATCACTGATGTAACAAGCAGGAGTTGGGAACCGTGAATTAATCATCGTCACATCTCTGGTTGGCTGCTTCAAGCGCCACCTTGACCCAATCCTCGGCCACATGCAATTCCCAGGTTCCTCACGTCACGTCCTTTGTGTGCCCGCGTTCCTCAGGACGGCCTTTGTTGTGAGGTAGAGAGCACTGGCGTCCACCGCAGCGGCCAAGGGGTAGCGTCTGGACCGAGCACAAAGTGACTCAGGAGAGACACCCAAAGAAATGCTTTGGCGAAAAGAAACGGACGTCTGCGTTCTTGTACCTATTCATCAGTGAGTGTGTGTGTGTGTGTAATTACTCTTCGTGTTTTACACTCGCAAATATGTTTTATGTCTTTACTTGTGTATTTATGTATACAAACACACACATCCTAGGCTATGGCAGGTACCCATTTCATCGACCGGCCCCTAGGGGAAGGATGAACAGCTGGGTGGACTGTGGACCGAATGCCGCGACCGGGGTTCGAACCTTTGAGGATCTGATCCCTGGCGGCCCGTGTATGCCGTCACACTCCACCCAGCTGTTCATCCCCCCGTCAGGGATGTCTGTGTGTCTGTCTGTCAGTGTATGTTTTTACATGTATCTGTGTGCACGTTGCCGCCTGCACACACTTCTGTTCTTCTTCAAATGAACGCATTTCCATCTGAATTACGTCATCAAATACTCATCATGAGGAAGATGATTGAGACTGTTTCTGGGGATGTAAGATATGGCCACGGTGAGTCACTTATGCCGTACCGACAGTGGCCACGGTGAGTCACTGGTGCCATACCAAATTGGGTCACGGTGAATCACGGGTGCCATACCAACATGTTGCAAATCAATGCCAAGATGGTGAACCTTTCTGGTAACAGTGGCGTCAGCGAGATCATCAACAGCGTCAGCCCAGCCAGGAATATCGTTGGGCCGAGTCAACCACCTTGTAGTGTCTCTTTCATGTACCTCAGTCAGGTTCGTAATAAATTCTGGTACGCGTCTCCAACGACACCGATCTAAGAGGTTGGTCCACCATCCCGAGGGAGGCAATGGCTGTAGTCCACATCTATCAAAAGTGTTAAGATCAATTATTGAGTGGAAGGCAGGAGCCACGCGTGTCAGTCCCTCTTCAGGAGTTGGGTCCAGCTCATAAACCGGGCCATGTATTGTTGCACATCCTTCAGATTGACGCACTGGAGTACACCGCTGACGGTACTGTTCCTGCTGGTCCCTGCTGGCAATGGTATTTCTGCTGGTTCCTGCTGACATATTTATCACTGCTATTATTGGTGGTGCCTGCTGACGTTCGTATTACCGCTACTCCTAGCTGACACTGGTATTATTGCTAAAACTGCTGGAACCCTCTGACGGCGGTATTACTGCTAATACTGCTGTTCCCTGCTGACATTGTTATTACTGCTGGCCCCTGCTGACAGGATGGTCCTTGCTTCTGCTTACAGTGGTGCGTCATGCTAACTGCTGCAGTGTCAGCTTGTACATGTGGCAGTGTCTCTTACTGAGGGTGTCGTCTCTACTGACGACGGTGATCCCTGCTGGTGGCGATGTGACCTCCTGAGGGAGGTGTTTCCTGCAGAAGGTTGTGATTCTTATTGATATCAGTGTTGCTAAGTGTTCCTGACAATGATCGTTGCCTAAAAGTGGAAGCCCTCAATGGCGATGGTGTCAGCTGACGTTGTTCCCTGCTGATTTCGGTGTTTCCCACTGACAACGGGTTTCCTGACAGTCAATCGTCCCTGCTGACATCAGGAATCACTCCAGTGATTGTGGCAGAAGATAACAGTCCTTCACGTTAGCCAATGGGATCCGTAGTCACCTGAGGTGAAGACTGTCGAAAAAGTTCTGTTCTTTTCACAGTGGTCGAAGCTGACAGATGCGGCTGATAGTCGTGCAGGATGACTGTAGTGTTTGCTGACAGATTCAGCTCCGAGACACCGGTGGATGCTGACGACAGTAAAGGTCATTCATCTGGTCAAGAGTGGTCCACTGCGATTGTAGCCTCAGTTGACAGTGGTCACAGGTCCTGACAGTAGTAGCTCCTGTTGATGGGGATGGTTCCTATAGAGAGAAGTGGCCCCTGCTGATAATGATGGTTCCTGCTGACAGTGGATTCCCGCTGACAGTGGTAATCCATCCCGTCAGTGGCCGCTGTAGTGTCACATCCAGGCCGTGTTTACCCTGGCAGCGAGCACTCAGGGCGGGCCAGGAGGCGAGTGGTGTGGGCCCTTGAGCGAGTGTCAACAGAGGGTGTGTGAGGGTGGCGCTGGCACGTGAGTGTGTGGGGAGCGCATCTTGCCACTATTGATTCACTTAAGTGCATCTGCCGACTTTACACTTTGGTTTGTTCCATTTTAGTGGAACGCGATTCGAGATTTTGAAGCACGTTTGCTCTTAATGGCTGCTCGGGTTCGAGTCGCGTGTCGATGCGCACTTAGAGACGCCAGATTCGTTTGGCTGCCTAGTGACGTAAACATTTCCAGTCTTTAGGACAAAAAATCTAAACTTGAGAGGTGTTCCAAAAGGTGGTGTTGCCCGATTTCATTTATATACTTCTGTGGGCGGGAGGCGCTCCCTGCTGGCTCTCTGATGCATTAGCTTCGGCAGGTTATCTTTACCTGCTGGGGAGGACGCGAGGTCTGTGAGGCGTCTGGTTCCTATTGATCCTAGTCTGGGGAGCTTTGGTGCCTGGGTGTCAGATGAATATTCTTTTTCCGAATCAGGAAATTTGCTCTCCTTTGAATTGTTCTGATGGCGGTTGGAAGCTGCACGAAGCTTTGTTGGGTTGGTGTCTGTAACATCCCTCGGTAGAAACTTTGCGGCCAAGACATTACACGTTGAGAACATCTCATTGTCCTCTGGTCCCTACGGCATGAAATTACGGTTCAGACTCGTCCAGAGTTGCAATACGGTCGGAGAGGTTTGGGCGTAGCATCTCCTGTGCTGAGCCAGTCAGGAATTAGGGAGTTACCTTCCCTGACCGGGTGCCGTGGGACGCAGCATCACCGGCACTTGATGGTCGACGACGATTCTGTGCAAATCTGGAGGATGACCGAAAAACGCCTTCGCTAAGGAGCCAGCGGAGGTGGAGACTCTCTTCGTTCGTCGAGTTTTTGCCTCGAGTGCGAGTCCTAGAGCGGACATGGGTACAGTAAATGATCTACGTCGATTTCATGTGACAGTAGTAAATGCTACAGATTTCAGTATATCACTGTATTGATTGATTTGTGCCGGGAAAACCCCGACAAATTTATTGTGCACCCCATACTCATCCTGTGAGCGGAAGCGCAAAAGGATTACAGGGGTCGCAAAGGGTCTTAGTCAGACCCCAGTGGGTTGATATCACATGCATTACTTAGTTACATAGTTTCTTATGTCGAGTTCTACCTGCTAGATGCAAAAGTGGATACAAACTTAAAATTTCAGGTGTCTTGTCATTAACAATAAGGTGTTGTTTAGATCTATCCCTAAACGGCTCTATTTTTTCACATTCTAAGATATAGTGTTCTAGTTTGTGTCCAAATTTTTTACCACAATTTACACGATTAACATCTCCAGATAGGCCAAAGCGCCAGTAGTAGCTATAGCCTAGCCTTAATCTAGCAATTACGACATCATGTAATCTGCTGATCTTATTACTTTCACCATATACATGTTTTACTTTACACATTTCAGTCTGATGGAAAATGTTTCTACTTGTGCTTATCTGAACTCGTCTTCGTGTTTCAAAGAGGTCAGTTAATTCCTTTCTAATTGCAGTTTTGAGGCTTCTAATTGACAGTCTAATGTTGTTTTCAACATCACCTTTACTAAGTGCAAGTTTGGCTAGAGCATCCAGGGGTATGATCAGGGTGCCTGAAATGGGACACTTTTTTTTTTTCGTAATGGATGAGTGGTTACACTCCTCCGATCGTCGAGTATTTGACCCAGATTCGAATCCTGGGATGCATAGATGTAAACAGTTTATTTAACTATTTTTCTTTTTTCCTACAAATTCGCCATACCTGACTCAGAGAGGTAGCTTCAGGAACAGACGAAGAAATGTCTTCATTCGCTTACATCCAAACTCTAGTTATCCTCAAATCGGCCTTAGACGTTTTCGTGATTTCCTCCAACCGCTTCGTATGCCTTGGTTCAGCACACTGACAGTATGTCGTCCCCAGTATACCACATCATTCTGATTCGTCCTATCCCTTGCACACCTCGCACCCTCCTCCACGTTCAGGCCCCGAATCTTTAGGGCATCTTTAACTCCATCCTTCCACCTCCTCCTTGATTTCTACAATTTCCTTATTCCCTCCACTTATGACATGTATATTCTCCTGGCCAACCTCTCCTCACTCATCCTCTCCATATGTTAAACCATTTCAACACACCCTCTTCAGCTCTCTCAAAAGTACTTCAGTTACTACCTCGTCTCCGTCGCTCTTTCCCTGTCATTTCTTATTCGTTCCACCTTCCCCACTCCACATACTGTCCTCAAATATCTAATTTCCAACACATTTAGCCGCCTCTTTACATTTTTGCCTAAGGCCCACGCCTCACATCCAAATAGCACCGACGTGACTACTATACCATCAAACATACCCATCTTTGCCCTTAAAGACAGTGACCTCCCTTTCCACACATTCCTCAATGCTCCCACGACCTTCGCCCCCTTACCCACCCTATGGCTCACTTCATCTCCATGGTTCCATCCGCTGCCATGTCCATTCCCAGGTATCTAAAAACACCCCAGTTCCTCAAAGTTCTCTCCATCCAAACTTACACTTCAAATAACTTGACTCTTTTCAGTGCTAAGCCAAATAATCTTGCTTATATTCATAGTAACTCAATTTTCTCCTCTCTCTCTCTCTTTCTCTCTCTCTCTCTCTCATATATTTTTTCTCCACACATTCGCCATTTTCCGCGTCAGCAAGATAGCGTCAAGAGCAGAAGACAGCCTTGGAGGGAAAGTCCTCACCTGGCCCCCTTCTCTGTTCCTTCTTTTGGAAAAGTAAAAAAAAAGAAGAAAAGGAGGGAAGGATTTCCTGCCCCCTGCTCCCTCCCCTTT
>JAYMFT010000020.1:113591-132157 GCA_038088735.1 Panulirus argus | reverse complement strand
GATGGGTCTTTCTTCGTCTGTTTCCTGGCGCTACCTCGCTGACGCGGGAAACAGCGATCAAGTATAATAAATAAATATTTACATATATATATATATATGTGTGTGTGTGTGTGTGTGTGTGTTTGTGTGTGTGTATGTGTGTGTTTTTAATTTTTTTGATTTTTCACTGTTAGATGCTGAGTATATGTTTCGATTGTGCTCATATTTCCTAAAGCATGGAGTGATTCATTGGAGACTTAAGTAAGTACTTAAAATTTTCATAGAAAAATTGGCTGGCTGGTGCAGTAACTTGACTAAATGAAAAGACATCAAACTAACCATTTGAGGATATTAGAAGAGAACTGAATTTGAAGGTTATGGGGCAGAGAGAGGAAGGGCAGGCAGGATATGGACTTGGAGGTCATAACTCATGGCTGTGGCTATATGGGCTCAAGTCCATAGCTCTAGATGCTGAGAAAGATATAGCTGATTTTGCGACCATCTATAGCAGCCTTTTTGTTTTCCCCGTAGGTGGCGGACTTGGAGAGGAAGTACAAGTGCGCGTGGTGCGGGAAGGGCTTTAGACTCTCCGTCCATCTGAAGGATCATGTAAGGACCCACACTGGGGAGAAGCCCTATCAATGCCAAATATGTCAGAAGGATTTCACACAGCGGTCTAATCTGAGGACACATCTCAACAAGATCCACAAAGAGCAGCTGGCTTATGTAAAAAATCGAAAAGGCAGAGTGCCTAAGTTTCCTGTGAAACATGAATTTTTATCTAGTCTGGTTTCTCCCACTGGTAGTGGCAGTCTTCCCCACACCTCTGGAACAGAAATGAAAAAGCTGGTATTTGCTCCAGGTGATCCAAAACCTATCCTCCCCAAGCCTCATGGCACTGAGCCTTCTGTTATGCCTTTCCTCTCTAAAGAAACTGTCAGTTTTTTACAAAGGGATGATTTAACTGTTCTTTATAAGGATAAAGGTGCAAGTTTAGAACCTGAAAGAAGAGTATCTATACCACAACTGATACTGCAGCAGCCACAACATGATAGTGAGCCACAAGTATTTACTGGGGAGTCTCAAATGTTTCCTGTTGATTCCAATATTACTGAACTAGATGCTAACCCCCCAAATAAGAAAGACCCAATTGCACAGCCATTAATATCTAAAGAAGCTGCTATTAAGTCACCCCAAAAGGAGACACTGCTTAAAGCTTTGCTGCTTAAAGGCTCAACAGTGGGTTCAGTGTCTCAAGGTGAAGTTTCAGGAGTTATGCGACAGGTTATCACATCCTCTCTGACTTCCCCTGTAGCACCATCTCATGTCCCATCAACTTTGTCTGCTGGTCAAGTTCCATATACTCTCCCCTCTTCTGTAGCAGTATCACTTACCTCTCCAGTTTGTAGTCCTCCTGAAGAAATGCTTCAACCTATATTTGTCATGGACTCCACAAAGGGTTTGTCTCCAGTACTACGGTGTTCTCGTGATGTGACTGTTTCTCAAGCAGACCTCCTTTCTCCTGGGAACAAAGGGGAATCATTTGTAGTGATAGAAGCATCTGGTGTAGCACCACAGGAATCTGTCTCAGCAACAACAGATTCTCCTGATCAGCCACAGATAACTGATGAGATGAAAATTTTGCTTCAAGCAGTTCAAATTCGAGTTTCTCAAGATCAGGGTCAGACAAGCACACCAAGTAGTCCCTCAGTCACTGTGAAACCAAGCACTCAAGGCTCTACTACAACAACCTCTTCTGGACCAGTTGTGAGTCACACACTTGCTGTACCAACTCCATCGGGACCTCCATTGGCCTCGGACACTGCACTGAGACAGCGCATATCTCGTATGTTGCACGATAAAGACTCATCGAAGAAAAAAAATCCCAGTCAGACTGCAGCAGTAAAGAAGACAGACCATTGTCCTGATGTGCTACATAGACAGAGTCTTGTTAGGGAGCAAGAATCTATATCTGCACAAAGTAAAGCACCACCAGACAAAGGAAGGCCCTTACCTCTCTTACGGCAAATGCCTTCATCACATATAGCCACTTCTCTTACTTCATCACTTCCTCCTCCACCTTCACTTTTTTCCTCACCTCCTCCCCCACCTACTACTCCTACTACACCACCTACTCTTACTCCTCCACCTCCTTTGCCTTCTCCCACCTCTCCTCCTCTTACTCTTTCAATACCCACTTCATCAATTGCTCCTCCAGCCTTTATAGCTATATCTACCACATCTGCTACAGAAAAGAGGAGACCTGGTTTTCACATACCATCAAACAGAACAAGCTACAAACCCTGTGACAAACCTGCTGATAAAGTAAATCTTAGGTCAAAGGGAAGTCATGGAGAAAATGAATCAGTGCCTGATCATAAATAGATAGTTAATGAAGATTGGTAATAGTTTTATTAAGATGTCATATGAAGACTCAGTGCAGTTTGCAGTCCTTTTATTGTCTCTTGAATAAGGAAATGCAGATCTTTTATAGTTTCCTGTGCCTTTATTTATCATTTCAGTCTGTCTCAAATGCCATGAATATAATATGAATCTTTGTAATTGGATGAATTTTGTCTGATATATATATATATATATATATATATATATATATGCAGACAGAAATTTAAGAAGTTATGTGATAGAGAATGTTCAAGCGATGGGGCTGCATGAGTGTAAAACTCCCTCCCCATGCAGTACAAATAGGTCATTATGAATGGATAATTACACACACACACACACACACACACACACACAAATATATATATATATATATATATATATATATATATATATATATATATATATATATGTATATATTGAGGTAAGGTCACAGTGATGTGTGTTATCTAGTATTTGCTGATAACCACAATGGAAAATGAAACATAGTCCCAAGTGCACTAGGGACTTATTGTGTTTTGTTTTTCCTCTTGGTTATCAGCAAATATATACATGATTGTTGGCTCTGTCTGCCGGTAGTTACACTGCAAGTGAAAAGTCACCTTTCCTGAGGCTCATTCATCATCTGTCAATGAAATGGTATATTGGCATCAGAGAGCTTCTCACTCAAAAGGAGTCCACCATTTCCCTGCTACTGGAAGTAGTGCAGCCTTGGAGCTACAGGAGCTCCTTGTTAGGAAAATATTAAAGTAATGTACTTTATATATAACATATATTTATGTATATATTTTCTGTATACTTACTTCATGCTGTAGGAGCCTCATGTCTTTATGAAGCTCCTGCAGCACTCAAGAAACCAGCTGCATCCACTGCTCAGGATGATAAGCCATGAAATATACTGATTTGCATGTATCTGTGTGCAGAGAGTGCAGGGTGTCACGGTGTATTCTTTATATTAGGTGCTTCTTGGGCATCAAGAGTCTTGGGATATATTGAAATGATGTTTGTAATGTATTAGGGATGAGTGATATCAGAGTGTATACAGGAAAGTGTGCTTTGTGTTTGTCTGGGAAGTGTGGCTACTGATGGGAATATGTCTGGTGGGCAGAGCATCAGACTGAGTTGGTAGGGTAGTTGCTTAGTGCTGTCAAGTTGTTTCAATAAGTATATATATTTTATCAGTGTTAAATTTGTTTGAGGGTTGGGAGGAATCTTTGAGTTGATGAAGGTAACTTTTTACTTCTACTTGTGGGTTGATATTCATCTATAGAGTGGTTTTGATGGGAGGGGTTTATTGCTGTTGCATAGAATGATTGTTGAGCTTGTTGAGGTGGGATTTTATTGGAGGATCTTTGTTTCATTGTGCAGATGTTGAGTGTTTGTGATTACTAGGCAGATTGTGACTGTTCTGAGAGCACTGTTCTGTGTTGTTTGCAGCTTTGTTATATTTGCTTTTGAGAAGATGGAAGATCATGAAGTTTAAAGTGGTACAGATGCATTGTTTGTAGAGGATTTTAAGGGACTCTTTTTCTTTTCCAAATCTGGTACCAGTTAGTGTGTTCTGAGGGCATTTAGTTTGTTGCTTTTGTGGTGATGTTAATGGTGCGGGGAGTGTTGCATGTGATGCCTAGAATGGTTAGTATTTTGTTCATTGGGCGTATTGATTATTCATTTAAGGTGACTGGAGTGTCTGAGCTGGATAAGTGTGTCTCTAGGGTTAGAAATTGATTAAAGACTTCCGTGGCAATGCAGACATCCTGTTGTGGATAAGCCATTGTTCCAGTTGTGCATTGTGGTGCTGCATGTTTGATGTTGCTCTGTAGTGATAGGGTGTTGTCATGTGACTGTTTGGCTGTCTTCATATGAAAGAACCCTCATGTTGTAGTTAGTGAGAGGTAATGGAATGTTGTGTAGGAAGAGACTGAAGAGGATTGTAGAAAGAACTGCTCCTTGGGAAACTCTTTTGTAAAGTTTGTTTTAGAGGTGAAACCATTATGAAGACTTTTCCATGATGGCCAGCTATGAATTGGCCATCTGCTTTTTATCAGTATTGTAGAGGGTGGTGTCAGGTATCTTTTATGAATGAAAATATCATGAGACAGTGTTTATTGATGTCTGTTGCCACTATTACTGTTCTGGAGGAGGGACTGTGGTTGGTTAGATCCATCCAGGACATGTTGTGTGAGGTCAGTGTGTAGCATGGTGGTAGAGTGTTTGGGTTTGATGGCATGTTGGGTACATGAGGGTGAGAATACATAAATTTAAGACATTGTGTATGTACAGGGTTAAGAGATGGGGCAACTCATGTAAACTCTCTCCCTGTAACAGACAAATAGCAGTCACACACCACATACACATGATACAAATATGTAGTGACCAGGAGCCAATACAAGCCTCCATTGGAGTCAGGCCTGCATGGGTTCAAATCCTGGGCATGGATATTGGCCCACATCCAGCCCTGTCATTCATCCTTCCCTCAGAATTGGTTGATAGATAGGTACCTGGCTAAGGCTAGGGTGTAGTTATACACACATATAAGAATAATATCATGGTACATATGCATAAGGTTAAGAGGTGGTACAACACAAATGTTAAAGTCACCAGTTCACAAATAGTAATTGTGCACACACACACACACACACACTCTCTCTCTCTCTCTCTCTCTCTCTCTCTCTCTCTCTCTCTCTCTCTCTCTCATGTGTAACATCATGCCTCCTTGAAGAGTTTGGTCTGGTTGTCCAAGGAAGACCAATAAGACAACTGATAACCTGAAGAATGATCTTTACAATGCCTCATGCTTCATTAAGTTATATTTACCTTACTTGTCGTCCTAGATTGACCAGACCCTATTTTTCAGGGAAGGATGATCATGAGAAGGAAGAAAAAAGTGTCCAGAGACACATTTTCTTGCAAGCAAGAATTTGGGCCTTTTTCTTCGTGGGATATCTAATGACCCATGGTTAGAGGAAAAATATCGTGCTCTAAGAACAATGACAGTGAGCTAAAGTTGCATCCCTCCACTCTCAATACCATGGGGTAACTAAGGTTGTGTAAATCATGTCATCTGACTGCTAAGACTGTACCATGCAGCCAGATGTACAATATCCCCATCACAAGCAAGTTATTAATAGGATTTGTTTCACAAATGAATCATGATGCATGAAAGCATTATCTGAAACACTAATCAAATTTTTTTGGTGGAGACTATGCTCATATTATAGAACTCCCATACCCAATCACTACCCTCAAAGATCTTTATCAGTTCCACATACTTGCCTCAGTTGTATTTTTTTGTTTGGTCCAGCAAATCCTCTGTTTCCCTTCTTGTGTCCTCCATCACATATTAGAAATCAAGCACTACATGATATTCGTTCCAGTAGAACAGTCTTACTTCAGAGGTAAAGCAGAGATGATATATCATCCCAAATACTTCTTGCATGATTTGTGACATGCTGATAGAGGAAGTCCTCTTATATGATTTCAAGGAATTTGTATCTCCATAACTGAACATCTCCATGGAGGTCTTAAGTTTTTCCAGTTTGTAACCCTTGTAAGTGCAGTCCCCATTATCAGTACTTTACCATCTCTGAGGAGGAAGTATCGTGGTGCTTCTTTTGCCATTTTTATTTTCTTTCATTGTTCACAAAGTATGTGTGAGTTAATGTGTTTCCGTATGTGTATCAGTATAATTTGTTGCCAAAGCAGAAGTACACATTTTGGAGAGAAATCTCTCTTTTTTTACTTGCAGAAATATGTTGGGACTGTTGTGTGTTTAGGGAAGTGCTTTGTGACCTATTCCGCATTTTAATGATGGGAAGCATACATAATATATACAAGATATCCCTAGGGATAGGGGAGAAAGAATACTGCCAATGTATTCCCTGGGTGTCGTAGATGGCGACTAAAAGAGGTTGGAGTGGGGGACTGGAAATCCTCCTGTCCTGTTTTCCTTCTCCAAAAGAAGGAACAGAGAAGGGGGCTAAGTAAGGATTTTTTCCCCAAGTTTCAATCATCTGTTTTTGTCGCTACCTCGCTAAAGTGGGAAATTGCGAGTGTTAAAAAAGAAGAAAAAAAAAAAAGTGGATAGAGAGAAAGGTAATTAGGTAATCTGTTAAGATACTTTGTTGTAAATTTATTATGTATACGGCTTTTGCAACTCTCATGTAAAATATTTATGACAAATTCATTTTATTATGTTCATTGATACTTTCTACCTTGTCTTGATTTCTCAGGAGCGAGATACGAAAATGACTTACCAAAACGTGAGCATTGTCCTCTCTCCAACAATGCAGATCTCACATCGTGTTCTCAATGTACTATTCCTTAACCATGCGTATCTCTTCGGTAATGTATTAATCAAAAGGTTAGTAAATACCCAAAGGTATGAAATATATTTTTTATCAGTATTTATTAACTTGTATATTAATGAACAAAAAATACTTAGCTGATTGCTTTTGGATGTAGTTATTGTAATTTCTTATCTTTAAGACATGCAGGCCCTTGAAACTGTCCATCTAATTAAGCAGAGGTATGGAATATTGTTGAAAGTGCTTGATTTTTTGAGAGCACTACTATTTGTACAGGTCTTTATATCAGCACTCCTGAACTAAGTAGAAACAATCTTACCTTTTTTATTTTTTCCTTGATATGTCATTTGATATAGATATAAACTTATTCTTTGATATTGGCAGTTGTCGTCCCCTCATGCTAACCACAAAACTATAATTATATGCCTGTAGTTGACTCCTCTCACTATGCATGGGGGATCTGTGCGAGAAATTGCCATGCACAGCTGATATATTCATAATAAACCCAGTTTTATATAGCAAAATGGGGTTATATTTCATTCTCCCCTTTAGACTATATATTCGCACTCTTCTAAAGATTACTATTCTCACATCTGAGGTTGTTCTTGTTCTGCATTCTTATTTGACAGTGTTACAGCCATGATAGCCCAGTGTATCAATTCCTGCAACTCTGCCTCAAAATTTGACCCTCTTCCCTTATACCCCAGTGTTTCTCTCTCTTTTGTGGATATTACCTTCACTTTTTGCTCTTCACATTTTGCTCCTGAGAACTGGTTGCTAGTGTGCCCAGCCATTAACTAGACCACATAATGATTTTCACTGCATCACTGCATCAAGTAAGTATTGTGTGGTTGTTGGCAACTCGAGTATAGGCCATTGTGATGTCTGTTTCTTTACTTACATTAGTAAGCTTTGGAACTTCTTAACTTCTAATATCTTTCTTAACATCTTGTGACTTGCCATGGGCACGTTTTCCATTTCCTCCTAAACCCATGAAATATTTATTTTTTCTCTTCACTCCTTACTTTCCCACTTACTACAAACCTCAGATTATTTTTCCTCTTCACTCCTTACTTTTCCATCTTTCTCACCTTATTTTTATTTCACTTAATTCTTGGCTTCATTGAGGACTTTTGCCCATAAACCAGAGCTTTCATCATAAAATATCACAAGTACAGACACAAAACTTATGTATATATATAATATACAACCTAAACTTACGTTACCTAACTCTAAAATTGATTGACATTGTCCATTATCTTGGTATTACAATGTGCACAAGCATTCAGATAATCTGAAGTTGAAAATCTGTACTGCATGCAGATTCTGATGAGCTGTCTATGAACTTGACACAAAGAACTTGGTTTAAAGTATCTCTTTAGGAATAAATGTGCATCATATAACCCAATGTATGAATATGTTTTTGCTGTTAAGAAGACTGAGATACTTGATCAACACCCAGAATTTTCTTGACCCTCTAATGTGAAAATATGAAATGCCATAAATTTGAATGGTTTGGACATGAACTCAATTGTAGAAGTAGGTTATGCTTGGTTCCCTTTCTGGAAGGTTTTGGAAATCAAACTTTGCTGGGTTTCGATGAAACCAACCAAAAGCAACATTGTTTCTATATCAGAAAAGGTGAATTTCTTCAACTCGATAATGTTTTTGTAAACTGGCTATTTATCTGTGTATATCTCTGATGCCCATTCCCTTTGGGAACTCCCTCAAGGGGATAGCCATGGCAAAATTCTCCGTAATTGTTGAACTCCTGTGGAAACATGATTAAAGTATTTACTGATGGCTTAGAATATGATAAAGGTGTAAGTTTTACCATAATTATTGAAGAAGAATTTCATAAAGTAAGACACAGCCAAAGAATTTCCATTATTACTGCAGACCTATATAATGTTTAGGCTACATTGAAATTAACTGAGCAATCCCATAAAAAGAAATATACATTTTACCCTGATTCTCAGAGTGCATTCCAAGTGCATACTGTGTTAAAAAAGACCAAGACTAAATTGTAAGAATCCATTTAAAGCATATGATTAGAATTTTCCTGTTTTGAAGTTGTTACAGACATGTGGTATCAGCCTTTTCTTTCAATAGAGTAAAACTACTCAGGAGAGCAAATCACGGTCGAGCTAACAAAGGAACTAGGAGAGTAGGGGAGGGTGAGGGGGTGTCAGTGGGAGGTGGGTCAGTGTGGGGGGAAGCTGAGTGTGAAAGGGATCTGAGGAGCAAGGTGTACAGTTTGAGCACTATAAAGGTAGCGGTAGAGGATGGATGGGACCTTGGCATTAGGGATCCTCAGGGATTAGCGGTAACCCCACAGGTAGAGGAATTAGCAAAGTTAAAAAGAATCCTAAGGATTTCTTCAAATATATAAGATAAAGGAAGTCAGTAAAAGAAAGAATTGGACCATTATGAAATGAACATGACACACTAACTACTGACAACAAGGAAATTATTACCATACTAAATTATTCTTTTAACTCTGTATTCACAATTGAAGAAACATGTCGGATACTGCTACCATGAAAATGTTTCTTGGACCTGATGAAGAAGAGTTGAAGGTTAGAGAAATAAAAGAGCTCTGAAATACGTAAATACCTGGACCAGCTAAATCCTAACAAATCCAATGGCACAGATAAGTTATCTCCAAGATTTTTAGGAGAGGTCAGGAGACAGCTGATATACCCCATATCAAAAATATTCAACAAATCTCTATCTGATGGTCAGGTGGCAACTGACTGGAAACTTGCAAATGTTGCTCCTATATGTAAAAAAGGAGACAAAAAGTGTGCCTTGAACTACCACTCGATTAGCCTTATGTCAGTGTTAGGTAAAATGATGAAAAAAATAATACGAGATAAAATTGTCACTTTTCTAGACAATCACAAAATTGTCGGACAACCAACATGGTTTTCGCAATAGAAGATCCTGCCCGATAGTTTTACTGGAATTTTTTATTATTATTTATCAGAATTAGGATGAAAAAGTACCGTCTGAAGTAGTATATTGAGATTTCCAAAAGGTTTTTAATAAAGTAGCGCACAAGAGACTTCTACAAAATTCAAAGCACTCGAAATCAGTGAAGAACTCTGTACATGGATCAGAGACTGGCATACCAGAAGAAAGCAGTGATATTAAATGGCGAAGCTTCAGATTGGTTAGACATAACGAGTGGTGTGCCACAGGGGTCAGTCCTAGGCCTCATTCTTTTCATAATGTACATTAATGACCTAGAACTCGGTCTCATATCTAAGATCTCCAAATTTGCTAATGGTACTAAATTAGGAGACATAGCTGTAAACAGGCAAGACTGCAAAATGTTTCGAAGAGATCTTAACTTACCAGCAGAGTGGTCAGACAGATGTCAAATAAGTTTGATGTAGACAAGTGCAAAGTTATGCACCTTGGAGACAAGAATATGTGTTACAATTACAAACTATTTGGAAACTCTCTAACTAAAGTGGATGAAGAAAAGGACCTTAGAGTTGCCATTAGCAATAATCAGAAGTACACTAAACAGTGTCAAGCAGCAAGTGAAAAAGGCAGCCAAATGTGAGGTTTCATAGCCAGGAACATAGATTACAAGACACCAGAAACAATTCTCACATTTTATAATTCTGTAGTAAGGCCACACCTTGAATATGCAGTTCAGTTTTGGTCCCCAAACTATAAAAAAGATGAGAAAAATTAGAGCAAGTACAAAGACGATTGACAAAATTGATCCCATCCCTCAGAAATCTGGCATACAAATAGAGGCTAAATTGTTTGGATCTTGTCTCCCTTAAACAATGTATACTTTGCGGCGACTTAATCCAAGTGTTCAAAATTCTGAACAAGTTCGATGATGTAAATCACGAACATCTTTTTGAAAAAGTTCAGTTTTGGTCCCCAAACTATAAAAAAAGATTAGTAAAAATTAGAGCAAGTACAAAGATGTGACAAAATTGATCCCCTCCCATAGAAATCTGGCAAACGAAGAGAGGCTAAAATGTTTGGATCTCGTCTCCCTTAAAAAAGTAGACTTTGCGGCAACTTAATCTAAGTGTTCAAAATTCTAAACAAGTTCAGTGATGTAAATCATGAACATCTTTTAGAAATACAAGAAAACACACTTACCAGGACATATGGAATAAAACTCAAAGCCAAAAGATGTAGTATGGACGTGGGAAAAAGCTTCTTTTTCTATAGGTGTATTAAGCATTGGAATAAGTTACCGTCAGATGTAGTGAATGCTAAGACTGAATACCTTCAAAAGTTGATTAGACAAATACTTTATAAATTCAGGTATACTCTGAGAAAAACGCCAGATATAAATTGTATAAACGACAGAGGAAATGGGGACAGTAAAAGGCTAATGTGCAGCAGTGGGGAGTTGATGATAGCTTAAAGAATTGCTGAGCAGAATTGCATTTTCTTGTCTCTCTCTCTCTTTCTTTTTTTTTTTTTTCTTTTTTTTTTTTTTTTTTTTTTTTTTTTTTTCCCAGACAACCCAGTCATGGGCCATTCAAGCCTCCTGTCATCTGTCTTTCTCATGTAAACTCATGTAATGAAATCAAGAATGCTGAGGCTAAGCAGCTATATCTTGCAATCTATGTATGCTATCTATCTACCTATCTGTACCTCTAATGCCTGTTCCCTTTAGGAACTCCTTCAAGTAGGTGGCCACAGCAATAGAGTCTCCATAACTAGTGAACTCTATTGTTGCTTCTTAGCCTTTAATGTGTCACCCTTAACAGGCCACTGGCAGAGGACCAGTCTAGCACAGTGTTTGCAGAGGCTCCTACCTAATGTTCCTACTGGCTGCTACTATCTAATGTTCCTACCTACTACTTCTACCTAATAGTCCTACCTAAATGATCCTACCTACTACTACTGTCTATTGCTCCTCCCTCTTGCCAAAAGGCTGGGCTAGCACATAGCACTCTCCACTGGAAATCTATAGTTATGAAAAATGAGCTGTGTGAGTTAAGTGTTGTCAAGTGTTGTGTATGACAGGGAGAGATATTTTGCATGTTTGTGGACAAAATGCCACCAGTCCACGTGTAGGCGAGGCAGAAAGAAAAGACAGCTACCTGGGTCAGAGGAGTGCAACTTGACAACCAATAGAATGTTGGCTCACTATGCAGCTATCACTAGCCCTCCTGATGCCCAGGTGGGTAGTACTGGTAATTACCTCCTCGGTCATTGGTTGCGGACCATACCAAGCTGCGTATTATTTCTATGTATACCTTACAATGATTTTATAGGCTGGAAAAATCACTGTTGGGTATAAATGACAAACTAGATGAAATTTGGAAGGCCAGAAGATAACAAAACACAGAGGATAAAGAAAGATATTGAAGAATGGCCTTTGTCATTCAACAAGAGTAACAATTTTCAGACAATTCTTTGTCAGGTGAGGATGGTTCATACTGTGTTGACCCATGGTCTCTTAATGCTCTGAGACACCCACAATTACTGTAGAAAATATACTATTTGAATGCCATAAGTATAAGAGTTTCAGAGTCTTATATGAATTTATAATAACACTGGAAGAACTAAAAGTATAACATAAATTTTTGACAATATTAGGTTCTAGTTCTAGCACCCTACAAATTTATCAAAATTAAATCAAATCAACCAGATCCTCTCTTTAGGGTGAAACCCACTGGTGGATTTCTTCACCTCCAAGAGAATGTTCTGCTACCAGGCTGTGACTCTCCAGTGTTCAACAAGGGCAATGACTACAGTTGCCCTGGTTGTGGTTTGGAAATGTCATAACTAGATTTACCCCCTTTGTCCATTAAATCTCCTGGAGAGTTTTCCTAAAAACTGATTGGCATTTTAAGTTTCTTAACTTGGTAGACAAGTGGGAGAGACAATCATAGTGCCAGATTTTCTTCAGTTATACAGTTCCCTTTAGATGATTTTGCATACATTCCACAATTATCTCAGCATTTTAGTGTAGAAGTATTGGGTTTGCCAGAATTATACACATGGATTTTCTCAAACTTTTGCAACAGAGTATTTGGGAAACATGTGACAGAGACTTGCTTAATAACATTTCTGTGCTGAGAGAGCATCAGTCAATTTGGGAAGCTTTTCACATGTTCCATGAAGAATCAGTTTCTTCTGGGATTTTTGAAGCTCTCTGCTTAGAATTTTCTTTCACATTTTCCATGTGAAAAAGGTTGTCATACTTTGTACGTAGTAGTTGGCAGACAGCCAATGACCAGGTAGGTATATTGCCAGTACTACCCGCTTGAATATTGGGAAGGTCAGTAACAGCAGCATAGTGAGACAGCTTTGGAGTGATTGTCAAGTTACACTCCTCTGACCCAGGTGGCTGCCTTTTCTTTCTGCCTCACCCACATGTGGACCACTGGCATTCTGTCCACAAACATATAATCTCTCCTTGTAATTCATAACACTTAACACTTAACTCACACAGCTCATTTTTCATAACTCTAGATTTTTTTGTAGTGATTACTGTGTGCTAGCTCTTCTTTTTGGCAAAATGGTGGAAACAATAGATAGCAGTCGTACCTAGGAACATTTAGGCAGGAGGATAAGGTAGAAGTAGTAAGTAGGAACATTAGGAAGGAGCATTAGGTAGAAGTAGTCAGTAGGAACATTAGGAAGGAGCAACAGGTAGCAGTAGTCAGTAAGAACATTAGGTAGGAACTATGCAAACACTGCTAGTGTCCTGTTAAGGGTGAGGCATTAAAGGCTAAGAAGTGGCATTGGAGTTTCGCTAGCTATGGAGACCCTATTAGCATGGCCACCCCCTTGAGGGAGTTCCAGTTGGGAACAGGCATCAGATATAGATAGATAATTTTGTTTCCTTCTGAGCAGTCCTGGGGTACTTTTGTCAGTGGCTTTTGTTTTACAATGTCTGCAGTTGTGCAGAGAAGTCTGATTTATACTCTTTTCTAAGTCCCTGCAGTATATACTTCTCGATGGCTTGGTTGGCTATGTTTATGAAATGCGAGGTGGTATGGTATGAGGAAGAGAAATTATCAGTGGTAAAGTTTTGAAAGTTGGATTCAATGTACTTTCTGAATGGTGGCCATTCGGTGTTCCTGTAGTTTGTATAAGTTTTTATGGTGACTGTTTAGGCTTTTATATGATATAAAATGCATAACATGATGTAATATAATTGTATTATATAGATGATATATCCCTTAGGATAGGGGCAAAAGAATACTTCCCACATATTTCCTGCATGTCATAGAAGGCAACTAGAAGGGGTTGGAGTGAGGAGCTGGAAATCCTTCCCTCCCGTTTCAGTTTTTCAAAAGAAGGAACAGACAGGGGCCAAGTGAGGATTATACCCTCTGAGGCTCAATCATCAGTTCTTGATGCTGCCTCGCTAGCACAGGAAATGGCGATTTTGTATAGAAAAAAGATTATTTTATTATACTTGATCGCCGTTTCCCGCATCAGTGAGGTAGCGCCAGGAAACAGAGGAAAAAAGATCCATCCATTCACATACACACATATATACATACATACACCTATGTGCACAATACATACTTATGCATATCAACATATACATGTATACATACATATACATACACATACATATACTTGTGCACAAATATGCATGTACATTTTTCCTTGCTCGCCTTCATCCTGTTGCCACCCTACCCCTAAGGAAACACCATCGCCACCCCTGTGTCAGCGAGGTAGTGCCAGGAAACAGACGAAAATAAGGCCACATCTTCTCACACTCAGTCACTAGCTGTCATGTGTAATGCACTGAAACCACAGCTCCCTATCCACATCCAGGTCCCACATATCTTTCTATGGTTTACCTTAGATGTTTCACATGCCCTGGTTCAGTCCATTGACAGCTCATTGACCTCAGTATATAATAACATGCACATTATGTAGTGTAGATAGTATGATACAAATGAATAACCTCAATGCGTAGAGTGTTTAGGCCCCGGCTGGTAACTAAGAAGCTTCCACAAGTTGGAGGCAGCTTAGAGAAGCCAGGACTAATTCACTCACTACATCAATACATTTGTTGGTTGACACAGTCACAACTTTTGTTTTCATTATTTGTATTTTCTAAATTCTTTTTTTTGCTTAATGCTTTTAAGTTTTATTGCTTAGTTCTGTTACTACAACCAGTTTTCAGTTTTTGAGAGTCCTCTATAGAGTAAAACCTCTGTTATCTGTAATTTGAGACAGCAGAATGTTCAAAAAACATGTTTTCAATTTCGGTTGACAGCCCTTTATTATACCCCCAAACATGAAAGACTGAAAAATTATGCGTAGAAATATTTTGAATTGCACTTGTCCCACACTGCAGCAATTAGTGTACTCACCACATGGTGTTTTGTGGAGCTGGTAATTGTTCACCATCTCCCACATGCTTTCTGGCATGGTTTTGTGTACTGATCTTGCACATTTTTGTATTTTGTGCACCCTGGTTTACTTTTGTCATCAGCAGTTGCCTGATAGCTCCTTGAAGCTGTCTAAGTGTCACACTAAGTGCAAGAGAAACATCTTAAGCCTCTAATAGAAGATGGGGTTCTGCAAGAATCTGGCTAAGCGCAAGTCCAAAGTGCCACTTATGAAGGAGACCTTCAGCATCATTTGCTTACATATATTAATATTTCCTCTGTGTAAAATATGTACAGATTCTGTGTAAAATATGTACAGATAGGTAATATATTTTAAAATGTTGCAGTTTCTGAATTATTTGATATATTTGAAAACTCAAATTATCAGAAATTTTGTTATCTGAAACAGCTTATTCCCCAAGCTTTTCAGATGAAAGGGGCTTTACTATAGTTTAGTAGATGAAGTTGTATACCACTACAGGAATCCAAACACTTTCATTATCATATTTTAAAATCATCACGTTCACTGGATGGAGAGGGGTGATGGGCATGTAAATCATATCATTACCCCTGTCTTTGGTATCAAAGATTTTTTATCATCAATGTAAAACAATATTCTGTTAGTATTTCCTCAGTTTCTTATTTTAAGCTGGACCTCCTCACTCCACAATGTATTGTAATAAACTGAAGCATACTTAGACATACCCTACCCAAGAGTTGTGATGAATATCCCTGGGATGATGGGATCACCTTTTGAGAGGACAAAAATACCACCTGTTACACTGAATTAAAAAGATAAGGAAATGATAATCTAGTGATATGTACAGCAGTCATTACCACTGGATCAATAGCTGACATTGGCATAAAGCTCACATAAGAATTTAGTGGGTTAGAACTACTGAGCATCTTTTCATGTGTCAGAGTTCAGCCCCAGTTAGAGAAAGAAACATTAACCAATCTTATTTTATTATAAGCATTTCCTTACCAGTATACTTTTCCATACTAAATCATACCCCTTTTCAGCAATTTTCCTACCAGCTCTTGAGCTGGAAAGGAAGGTGTCTTCTGCTTTACTATCCTTTTTCTCACCACAAATAAGATTATGGTCACAGATAACCTCATCATTGTGTTTTAGGTGTCCTGATATCTGTTCTTCTCATGTACTTCTTTGTACACTTCTGTGAGGTAAAGTCAGTGTGATCTTTGGTTGCAAAGTCAAATGATTATCAGATTTTGTCTGTCTGGACATCTAGCAACCTCTCATTTCAACTAGCAATCTTTTCCTGAGGATATTCATGGAGGGGATGGTGCATGATTTTCTCAGAAAATTTCTGTGATATATTTTTAGCACAACCATTTTTTAGATATGTCCAGGAAACATGTTATTCGGACTGTGGTATTTACTTTACAGTAGACAGGTTGATTGTGGACCACAGAAATAAGCTTCTCCTTTTTAGGAAAGCCATCATTTATTTGAAAAAGATTATGAGGAGTGCATTACTACAGAAACCTTAGGAATATCAGTTGACAGAATAATGTTTGTTAGTCAAAACTGTCTCAGATATCCTTCTGATCATAATCAGCAGAGTAAGAATAGTAAGACTGATGATCATTTTGATTCAAATTTGGATAAAATATTTAGGATTAGGATGAAAGAAATGGTGGGAATGTGATATGAAGAGCTTCAAACAGTAATAGAATGTAAAGAAAAATAATATGAGAGGTTTGGTAAGTGCATGATAATGGGAAAATCCTACACAAGCTATTCATTTGAATTCAATAGATAATCACTTTTTTATACCAAATTGCTTCTACCTTAGTGAGGTAGCATCAGTAGCAAACACACAGTCTCATTTCTCATAACCAAATCTTAACCATCATGTAGAATGTACTGAAACCAGAACCTGCCATCCTCAGCCAGACCCCACAAACAATTCCATGGTTTACCTTGACCATTTTATATGCCCTAGTTCAGCACAATGACGGTACATCACTCCCCCACACCATATACCACAGCAATCCACTTCATTCTATCCTGTGCGCCCTCCTAAATATTCAGAACCCAGTACCCTAAAGCTTCACTCTATTCTGCCATCTTGGTTACCCCAGAAACCTTGCTTCCTCCACTTTTGATCCATAGATATTCTTAGTCAGACTTTCCCCGCTCAACTTTCCAAATTTCAGAATATTTCAACACACCCTGGTAGCTCTCTCAGTCATATTGCTACCATTACTGCACCTTTCTAACAGTATAGCTAAATATGTACTTCTGCACCACTTTATTAATCAAATTAGATAATTGTCTAGAACTGCTTCTTATAATTGTTAACTTTGAATTTTGATTGATTTACATGGTCATTCCATATATGATCAACCTATCTTAGGCATTTTGTTTCCAGTATATCCACCCTCTTCCTCTCTTTTGAGCTCAAGGCCCAAACACATCAATACAACATCCAAATATACATACCATGCATACGGTTCTTCCACTGCCCTGCTGCAGTGACATGTATGGAAATTTTTATAGGCAAGTTGGTAACATTGAATATTCTTATGGGTATTATTAATGAAATACCTTTTCATTAAGTTCTTTTTTAGTTCTGATCTGTTTTTCTTTAATGATGTTTCATCAGATATGTCCCACCCATCCGAAGTAGTGGTGGGGAGCGAACAGTTGACCAGCTACGGACAGTGATAGAAATTGAAGAAGAAATGATGAAGCAAGAGTCCCTTTTAGGGAGTCTTCATGCTCAAGTTGCAGCTGGGAATGTATCAAGAAAGAAGGAGGAGAGGTTGTGGGAAGCTCAAAGAATAGTTACACTTTTAAAGGTACTTTTAGCTTTTGTAAATTAGTTAAAAGTTTAATCCATTCAAAAGTTTAATGTATCTTAGAGTCTTGTTTCATTGGTAGAGGAACTTGAGATTATAATCACATGCAGACACACACAGCACAGATTAAAATCATATGCAGATACTTACAGCTTGTATTTCTGGGAGTGTTGCCAAAACTTTTAGATGTAGTTACAGTATTTACATTTTATAACACATAATTTCTATATGTATTATTTTTATTTTTGATTATACTTGATTGCCGTTTCCCATGTCAGCGAGGTAACACCAGAAGACAGAAGAAGAAAGACCCCATTCCCCCACATACACACATATATACATACATGCACATATGTGCACAGTATATACATATACATTCCAACATATACCTATATACATACATATACATACATATGCATATACACATATACACATTCGCACTTGCTCGCCCCCATCCATTCCTGATGCCACCTGCCCCAAAGGAAATAGCATCACCACCCCCTGCGCCAGCAAGGTAATGCCAGGAGATAAACGAAACGGCCACATTCGCCTATACTCAGTCTCTAGCTGTCATGTGTAATGCACTGAAACCAGGGCTTCCGATCCACATCCAGGCCCCACACACCTTTCCATGGTTTACCCCAGACGCTTCACATGCCCTGGTTCAGCCCATTGACAGCACGTCGACCCCGGTATACCA
>JAYMFT010000020.1:86250-113491 GCA_038088735.1 Panulirus argus | reverse complement strand
AGGAGGGGAGGATTTTCAGCCCCCACCCTCCCCCACTTCCCTCCCGTTTTAGTCGCCTTCTACGACACGCGGGGAAGAGGTGGGAAGCATTCTTTCTCCCCTGTCCCCAGGGATAATCCCCTATCCTCATATATAAATATATGAGGCTGGGAGATAAGGCGCTTGTGTGTGTGTGTGTGTGTGTGTGTTAACATTAAGCCGACCCCAGTGAGATCTTGTTGCCAGGGTTATGAACCACCACATCTCACTCACGCAACGAGAGATTACTGATTAAGAATATTCTTGCAGGATTGATTAGCTAGTTGTGAATAAAACTGTAGATTGTAAGAAAAATGAAAGTGACAATCAATGTGTCAACGAAAATGTATCAAGTGAGAAAAAGTGAATTATTGGAGTAATAAGCAAGGAAACTGAATGATTGCCTGGGCAATACAACACATGGCATCCTACATTACGCAGAAGAGAAGCGAGGGGGCCAATGAGTATCCAACCACCTTTAAGACAGTTTGCCCAGCTCGAGGGGAATAACGTTAACATCTACTCTAATCCCGTTAGCAATACCACGCTCTGTTACACAGGATGCCTTTATAAAGAATACAAGGCTCGTCCCACTGTTAGGGCATCGAGCCAATAATATGTCTACAAAAGACACTGATAACTTTAATTTCAGCAGGGTATGTGTGGGAGCAAGACGAGTTTAGGGCAGCATGCCACCATGAGCCGAGAATGATCTAAGCAGTGTGGACGGAAACAGTGAGCTGTACCAAGGACGTACGTCGTGCGCGCCCCGCTGCTTCTGAACAGTGCAGGTACAGGCCAACTTGACCTGGAAGACGCTGGCCGTTGCACGCCCGGGTCCCTGTGCACTTACAGACTAAACTGACAGGAAGGATATGACTCGTCAATAAGCAAGGATTCCCTCAAGCTCGGACTCCCGTGCACCCTGACGTCTATACAGCTATGATCTTAATCTAAGGACAGGTGTAATCAGGTGATGCTCCCATAAGTGAACTTTCACCACCAGAGACTAAGCAGAGCCGCTAAAGTATTATGTTGTGCGGCAGGAATTACAGAGCATTGCTTGTTTTGAAGTGTTTAGATTCATTAATTAAATTTCCCTTACACTTGTGAATTAGAGTTTTATAGTAATTACTAGCATGTGTGTTAGGATTAGATCAAATGTAAGGATATTCGTAGCCTTCCCTTAGCCTACAGGCAAGTGAGCAGTCACAGTGTGCTTGGCAGTCCTGTGGCCTAGTTGGGTCATTAATGTTCTCATTAACGGGTTTCACTTACTATGGCTTATGGGCGGCCTATAACTATCGTCCTGTTTCTTTGACATCTAACATTTCGAAAGTCTTTGAATCCCTCCTCACATCTCATATCCTTAAACACCTCGAAAGTCACAGTCTTCTCTCTGATGACCGGTAAGGCTTCCGTAAGGCGAGATCAACTGGTGATATTCTTTCCTATCTTACTAATGTCTGGTCATTATCCCTGAAAGATTTTGGGGAGTCATATGTAGTTGCCCTTGACATATCTAAGGCTTTTAACAGGGTGTGGCACTGGGTTCTCACCTCTAAACTCCCCTATTTTGGCTTCCCTCTCTCACGTTGCTCCTTGATATCTAGCTTCCTCTCCAGCCGATCTATGTCTGTGGTTGTTGATGGATCAACCTTTCACTTTCTTCTCCATCAACAGCGGTGTCCCTCAAAGGTCTGTATTGTCCCCAACACTTTTTCTCTTTTTCTTCAACGAGTTTCTCTCTTCCACAAATAATCCAGTGCACTCATACGCTGATGACTCAACACTGCATTCATTCATATCTTTCAATTCTGCTCCCTCTTCTCTCACTCGATCTGTATCTCGCCTCGACACAGCTTCCACAATAGACTCAGGCTAGGACAGGTTATCTGAGTGGGGTACACAAAATCTAGTTAAGTTTGAATCCTCCAAGACTCAATTTCTACCTATCTCTCTATCGAAAGCTCCTCACAACTCTCGTATCTCCTTTTACCGTTCTGTAATTCCACCTCTTGACTCAATGAACATATTTGGTATCACTGTAACATCCAATCTTTCTTGGAAATCCCACATTATGGGAATAGTTAAGTCCGCCCCTAAGAAAATGGGTGTCCTGTTTAGATGTAACTTTTTCTCTTCTGAACTGTTGCCCTGTTTATACAAGGGATTGATTCTTCCCTGTATGGAGCAATGCTTCCACATTTGGGGTGGTTCTAGCTCTGTTTCCTTGCTTGACAGAGTTGAGTCAAAAGCGATCCAACTTATAAACTGTCCCAGGCTAACTTCCAAACTTGACCCCCTTGCCCCACGCCGCAATGTTGGTTCACTTTCCCTTTTCTATAGGTATTACTTTGGCTTTTGCTCCCGAGAGCTGGCTGCTTGTGTACCGCTACCACTAGTTAGACCACGGAATACTCGGCAAGCTGCTGCATCACATGATTATTGTGTGGCCATCGGGAACTCAAGGGTGTGCCGTTTTGATAACTGCTTTTATCCCTACACGTCTTTCCCGATAACTATGACCTGGCTCATTTCAAGAGACAAGCTTTTCACTTTCTCAAAAATTTGTAAATATTTTCCCTGTCTTCTTTTCCCCCTTTCTCAAGTCTCTCTGTATTTCAATTAGGGCCCGGCCTTGATGTGGGCTTTTGTCTGTGACAGGAACCTTCAACATAAAAGAAAGTATTTAGTATCGTCATGCGATATGATCCGCTTTCCCAGGGAAGTGTACGGGGCCCAGGAGAGTCAGTTGTTCGCCGGCTCCCATTTAGACATTGTGTTTCTTGGCTTTGGAATAAACTGCCATAGCCAGGCTCTGCCTCTCGTTCTTCCTTCAACCCCAACACCATATTACTTCTGTTAGAATTTTGAAAGGATTTATATCCTGCACAAAATTCGATTTCGGGTGTAAAAGTAACTATGTCGCTTGATAAGTGAAAAATGAAAGTATTATTGATTATATCTGACTGATCAGAACTAAAGAAATAATGAAACACCGCAATCAATTACTTTCCTTACGCCACTGTATTTTGAATCTATCAAATCTATAACGGAGATGTTGTTACACACCGAGAAACGTTCATATTTGCGACAAAAATTTGAAAACTGACTAGACTTCTGTGGCGTAGCGGTTAGCTAACTTAGTGAGACATTTAACAAAGATAAATAGGGCTGTTATTCATGGATGAAGCAATCAACAATATGGACTGAATTTTGGAATCACAGTCTTGCTTTGCTGGCAAATTCGTTGTCACCGCAGGTATTCAGAATGTAAGACATTCATTCTTGTGATACATTTGTTTCAGAGGAATTCCCAGCTTCTTAGTTATCAATCCATTTGCAACACATCCACCCTATCCCACAGAGCCTTATCTAGAGCCCATGTCTCGCATCGATATAATGTTACTGGGACTACTATTCCCTCGAACACCCATTTTTGCTCGTACACATAACGTTTTCTCTTTCCATACATTCTTCAGCGGTCCCAGAACCGTCGCCCCCTTCCCCAGCATATGACGCTCTTCCGCTTCCATGGTTCCATTCACTGAAATGTCCACTCCCAAGTATCTACAACACTTCACTGCCTCCAAGTTTTCTCCATTCAACTTCACATCCCAACTAACCTCTCCCTCAACCCCACTAAACCTAATAACCTTCCTTTTATTCAGTCTATGCGATGACTTAGTACTATTTTCTGTGAGACTAGTTTGCCGTGTCTGTATTTGAGCTCTAACAAAAATGTCCAGTAACATTATATCGCAACGCCAGGACTTGTTTACTGTTGTTGACACGTTAGGTAAACATGTACATATGTCAGGTCGATAAACACGTGCCTTATACGATGATAGATGGAATTTCTGATCTGTGACGGGAAGCAATGACTAAACTACGTATAAGACTCTCAATGTAGAGTACCGGGGATATTTCTGTTGCAAGCTTTACGTTGTATTTCAACTGTTAAAATGATAAGGAGCAGAATCAACTCTAACACAAGTATAAACTTCTGAAAAAGTATTTCTTTTTAGTGAACAGTATGATACATGATCTCATGTGTTTGAAATAATAATGAAAAGATAATCCCTCATTTCTATCGACAGTTACTTCTCTGTATGGAGACTGAGAGAAAGAGGGAGAAGTGTGGCTATTGTGTCTAGACTTATGGATCACTTCTTTTGACTGTAAAGACAAGTGAGTATCTTATAATTCGGTGGATAAATAGGAACCCTTCCTGTAAGGTGGAAGAAGCAGGTAATTGCCTTAAACACTTTTAGAGAATAAAGTATAGATATTGGATCATAAACTTTTCTTCGATGGTTAATGGGAGCAACACCTTAACTTCTTACTTCAATACAGTTGACCTTGACAAATGGTCTGAGAATGCACGAGATCTCGTTTAAACACGCAAACATTAATTTTCCCTGTACCTAAAATACTACGAAACCGATCTGGGCGACCCAGAGGGAGGTGTATAGGTGTACAACACGTCAGCTACCCAGTGATAAGGTGTGACTGGGCAGTACTGAACCATTCTCTCTTGACAGTCACTGAATCAGAGAGGAAATGACTGGAGGACCACTGCGCAATAATTTGTGGTGGTGATTCATAGGAAAAAATCAATAGATAGGTGTTTTTGACTTTTGTGGGGAAAAACTGATAAAAATGTGAAAGCCTTCGAACATAAGAGGAGGAAAATAGCAAGGAGATATGCTAAGGAGGCCGTCATCTTATTACACTAACAAATCTTACATTCTTTCGGGAAGTCAGGTGTAGCTGAAAAGGGTTTATTTACTCTTTCCTTCTTTAAAAAACTCGTACAATTTTGTAATACTTAAAGTGAAAGATTGACGACTATCTTTATCGGAAGCTGAAAGTAAGTGCGAGTAAGATTATTCTTCACAACACGATTAGGTCCTTGAAAAGTAGGATCTATGGCCGCTACTGTAATCAATGACTTTAACACCGAATATATCGTTGACTATACTTGAAAGATCCATAGCTGACGCCATGTTGATAAGTACTGTTGAAGACTGTAGCCATGAACACTGTCCTCTCACTACCCTCACAACTGACTAAATCTGGGCCGACAGCTCCAACCTATCCAGCGGGTGCTGGTCATATCCAGTGTCAGGGTTGGCGTTACACAGGTCTGGACCTTGATAAACCACCACCCCAGACACGGTTTCTGGCCAAGACTGACGTCTACAGTTGGTGCCGGAAATGTCATAGTGGTTGACTACCTGAAAGGTCAGGAGTGCGAGTGTCACTATCAATGAACAAGATTTACTCCTCACCTTTCCGTGGGCAGGGGATGGGCAAGATCTCCCATTGACCTCCCATCCCCATGTTTGGATCTTCCCTGGGCAGGGTATGGGCAAGTTCTGGATCTGCCTTTTTTCATTTTTCCCTAGTTTAGGCACTTATTGTGACCATGGGGGTTCCTGTTGTTGTGAAAGGAAGCTGATAGTAAATGTAAATAAAAGTAAGGTTATCAAATTTATTAGTCAAAAGTGACAGGTTGTTTGGATTGTGAGTTTAATAGAAAGGTATTCCTGGCCACATCGCTGATGCATGAAACGTTCACACAAATTATAGCTGTGTTTCACAGTATTTCAGTAAAGATAGATGATAACGCAGATAAATAACATAATTAAATCACCTTCTTGTGTTTTAACCTATATACCAATACTGATTTATTGACCTTTACCTGTTGAGAGCCATCAAATCCAACAACATACTTAGATACATACATATATACCTAACTATTTACCTACCTAGATACTACATACATATATAAAGAAGTGAAAATAGTTTTCCCATGAAAGATCAGTCACAATACTGTCCATCTTCAACGTTTGAAACTTTCTTTGTCCAATAAACTCTAAATTTGAAAAAGAGTACTTTAGTCACACAACGCTGATGCCTTTCAATTTTAAATGATTTGTAACGGCAGTGTAGTTCCTAAGGAACAGAATTAAACTGATGGAACGTGAATGAGAGTGGTGATAGTGGCGAGGGTTATAAAGATGAAAGAAAATGTGGGATTCATTGATGTGAAATTATATGAAACGTTTGTCAGTAATCACCAGAACCTAAGAAAACCTCACTTGACCTCTCTTAACAGATGGTATTTACCTTTTCTTTTATATAATTTGAAAAGGAATGTTTCGTATGTTGGCCATATGAAAGCCGTTCTGGGCTGTTGTTTACGTTTTTGTAGATACAGTGGCCCAGAACGTCTTGTAAATGACTAAATCAACAAACATTGCTATTAATATCAAAATTAAGGAAAATCTCGGATGCATGGGAAGGCTAGGGAAGGTTTTCATAAGTTCTGTTGATATATGACAGATGTTTCACCTACCGTTACGTTAGTTAACCCGTTTCCCTGATCTTCGCAACCTCATCACTATCGCCTTCTGTAAAAACACACTAAGATGTAATCGTCTACAACACGCTACACCACTATTAGTATATTCTCTAAACATAACTCCATTGTAGGGCAAAACTCGCTCACCACCCGAAGTTATTAGCTCCGTAACTAAAACTCATTTCTCCTCATTTTCAAAAAAAGACAAATACTCATCCACTGCCGGTACTCATGGATGCAATAGCCTCTCATATAGAGTGGTTACGTATTCATCTCCCTTCAACCTTCTGTAATATTAGTCCTTTTTCTTCTATGACCTTAAAATCTGTTTACACTCAATTTTCGTTCAAACTAAGTGGAGCAAGCGCAATCTGAAGTAACGTTTCTTCAGAAACTCTTTATCAAAGATGGGCTATTCTCATTTTTATTGTTGGGGTAACTTACGAAAGTTTATTTCTCTGCTGGACAGTATGCCATGTTTCTAGTACGTTGATAAATGACTGTTTCAAAGATGTCGTGACAGATATCATAATTCATAGTTGAAGACTTCTCAGCAATAGATTAATTTAAGAGCATAATCATATAACATTATCTAATATTTACTAAGATTTAAATGCAACTTTTTACTCCAGTAATGCTCTCTATATAAAATCTGGGTGAATAAGTAACAGAAAAATAATTTGAATTAAAATTTTGCAAAGACCATAATTCTGTACAATATTCATTTGACTGCATAAGTTTATGTAGAAATTTTAACATTTGGTAAGGAAGTAATGAAAAGATTGTTGGTTATGTTTGACTACATAAAAAGGGGGAAAAAATCATGAAGTGCGGCGATCAAATGCTCTCCCTCGGCCATCTTGCTCTGAATTTTTAGACTTTCTCTACGAGAATTGTTGTTAACAATCACCGAGCAACATCCATATTTGTGACGAGAGTTTTGAAACACTGACTAGACAATAAAGATAAGTCTAATGGTAATGAAATTGGATTGCTGAGTGTCTGTTCTTGAATTTAATGGTTATCTTCAACCATACCTTAATTCTGAATCCTTACCATGCATCACAGAAAAAATAATCTTTTTTTATTCAGGTGTGTATTTTAATAAGGCTGATGACTATAAACGGCTAACGTTCATTAAACCTGAATTTGTAACGTACGTCCAACATACAGTGTTGTGTATGTATGTTGTAGACTTAATGGTTATCAACAAGTTATACTCACAGAACCAGAATCTGTAACAAGTCAAACATACAAAGTATAAAATCTGTTGTCTCAGATTTACTGTTTTATGAAAGATAAAACTGACTACGCCCCTGGCAAAATTCTATGGATATTTCAACGTTTTTCAAATGTATGGGGGGTTTACTTTCCAATTATTCATATGAATACGATTTACTTTTCCCTTCATATGATTTTTCTTGATTGAAATAATGCGTGTAATAATGCTGATAAAGGAACAAGGGTTAATTTACGCATCTACCTTACTATGAAAATTGCGGTGCCGTGTTCTCTCCATTTCTCGTTCATTGTCTCATCTGCAGATCGCTGCGAGAAGTCAGGCTGCGTTTACACAAAGCGAGTCGAGTCGAGTCGAGTCACGTTAAGAGAATCCTTTGATGCGATTCATTTTGACTCATCTCCGTTTACACCGACTGCGTCAACCCGAGTCAAGACAGCACTCAGTGACCTGTCAGATTTCATGTAGAATTGGATGCATATTCGCTCGCTGAAGTAGCTGCTTTATTATGGCTTCGTCGTCGCAGACGGAAAAGAGAGCTCGTGTCTGGATGCATCCACTGTACACCAAGAGGCCAGAGTTTGGAAACTTCAGCCATTTATTCCCAGAGCTGGTTAACCATCAATAAAAATTCTATAACTTCTTTAGGATGACATGAAAATTTCAAGAAGCTGGTGGAGTTGGCTGGACCTTCCATGAGGAAAATCAACACGAACTACAGGCGTGCAATTGGAGTTAAAGAAAGAATGGCCATTTATTTAAAGTAAGAGGTAATTTTATTGAACATTACAATAATCATTACAAGTAGGGCAATCGTAAACTATTGAAACATGAAGACATTGATATATTCCTGCTGGTAAGTGCGTGATACAACTCAAATGCACGGAAACATTAATTTCTAAGCTACTTCTCAAAGTCCAGTATACTGTTAAGTAATTGTCACTTGCACTGGATGTACCTGGTGATGGTATTGGTGCATGTGAGTGATTCTGTTCAGTAGCTATACTGGACAGAGGATGCGGGTTTAAAGATCTTCCTACGAAAGGCTTCATGTATTTCAATTCTAATGTCCATGTTGTCAGTTGGCGACAGTTGTTTCATCATAGGTAGTAGGCTTAACAAAAACTGGCGATCTGCGTCATTACCATTTTGTGACTACGCTTGTTCTCTCATTTGTTTTAGTTCATTTAGAAAGCGCATGTCTATCTCATCTGCACGTGTCCCTGCTGCGTTTTTTGATACGGGAATCATAGGCTTGACAGTATTGCAGTCCTCACAGGTTTCGACGTTACTTGTAGCTTCTTGAGGGGATGCATTGTCTGGTGCTTCGATGACAGCAGAAGGTGAAGAATTTTGAGGTGCATCTTCGGTTTCATGACGGGCGTCTTCGTCAGGAGGTGTAGGGACGTTTGAGGATGATGGTCGTGGCGTCACATGAGAGATCAGAAATTGCATGGCATCGTAGTACACCCACCTCCTTGTTTCGGTATTTGCTGATCCAGATGGTTTAGCACTGATCTTTCTTTTTTCCCCTCATGAAGTTACTTCTTAGGTGGCGCCATTTATCCCTGCATTCGGCTTCTGTAAAAGTTTTGTTCAGTGAGTATTTAGTATCTTAAAAGCAGTCATGATAAATTATATGAAATGAACGTTGTGCACGGTACAGTTCATTTATAAATTTATATAGCAGGGCGCTCTCGAACTAAGTTGATTAGCAGCTCCTACTTGCGTAATTGCCCACACCACGGCAAACTCGCTGTGACTGACGTGAAAATAGGCCCAGCCCCTATATGTGACTCGACGTGACGCACCGTGACTCGAATTGACTCGACTCTTCTGGTGTAAACGTTATTTTCAAAGCTCCATACAAATCAGTGTTAAACTGGAGTGGCGGTTCATGACGCGTGATGAATTATCTTGACGTGACTCGACTCGACTCGACTCGCTTGGTGTAAAAACATCCTTAGTAAGTTAATGGTTGGAAGAGCTTGAATCTGGTTGAGTATGGTGGTCTCTTGACTATGAATAGAATGGTTACTTGTTTATGTATGGCTGACTAGATGGAGATAGTACTTCTTGCCTTTTGGTGGGGTAAGAGATCTCAATGCCAGAAGGTGATTGAAGTTTGGGTAGGAGATGGGGATATGGAGAATGACATAAAAGTTGGGGAAATGAGAAAAAGAAATGAAGAGAAGAATGCCTTTTCCTTTTCATTTTGATTTTGATTTGATTTGTGAGATTGTACTCAATATCTGGTGCTAGTTGAGGGTGTAAAAGTATTCTTGGACCATCTTACAAAAAGATGGTTAATGTTATACTGAGTTGACACGAAGAAATAGTTTCTTGCTTCTCGGTGGGAGGTGGTTTCTAGGTTTTATGGATATGGGTATGTTCTTTTTTTTTATCAACAGTGAGCGTATATTATATATAGTTGGGGGAACAAAATGTTGAGGGATGGCATGTCAGCTCATTGTAGGGGTTGTCCGCTACTAACTTCAAATAAGCGTTCTTTTACTGAAAATAAAGCCTCACCTTGAAGTTTCTATAATGTCTCCGAGTTAGCTCATTTATTGAACGGATGGGTATCATAAGATGGCACTAACCGTGGTTCAATTGTCTGTAATGTTTAACTTTGCATTTATAAGCGTGTTATGGTTGAGGGAAATATCAGCAAGTAACATGAAATATGTTAATTCATACACCGTGATATCAGTTAGTACTTAGGAACTTTTGCATGTATGGAAAACGGATTCCCGTGTAAGTAAATGTGTAACATAACTGTACACGTTCGGTTAAGAAGCACAACTATAACATCCTAACTGCACTAATAGTTTTCTTTAATGGATTGTGCTTCTTCGTAGAAAATGTTTAGATTAGCAAGTAACCCTAAAAATAATTTTATTGGCCTTTTATAAACATCTAGATTCCCACAGAATTTTGCTTTTTGCCCAGTTTGGCTACCGATCACCCCAGTTCAAGCATACTGCTTTTCAAGCAGAGATTATAGATATTATATGAAAGAAGGCTACAGTTAATATATTATACAATACAAATTCAATGTTAAATCCCATTGGTGAAACAGGTTTTCATTAGATATACTAGATATGTATTCACGTGTAAAGTATAAATGAGCGAAATATCTCAGTCAAATTGTATTCTCTTGCAGTTTCTTCATGATAAAAGATATAGGTGAAAAGCTAGCTATGAATATCAACTTTTTTTTTGTGTCAAATAACTTAGAAGTACAAAGAGTAAGCGGCTTACGCTAGGACATGCTTTTTAGGAGCACGATTCACGTTTTATGTTAACAATATAATGGGTATTAGCTGAAAAAAAAAGAGGATGCGAGATGCTGCACTGGCGAAATGTGGCATTCTACCCTAAACCTACGTGGCGATCATGGGTTTGGCCAGCTAGACTTCATCGTGTCCATCCTAAATGAACAAAAATACCATCATTATAGGAGGGGAAACTTCTAATCTTATGCAATATGGTGATCACGACTGATGCTCAGGGGATTTAGCCACTCGTGAGGAATGTCGTTACAGGACGCATTGATGGAAAAACGGCAAAGAAAAAAAGAATTACCGTAATGGAAATTTTTAATATATCAATTTCTTATTAGTGCATGTAACGAACGATTAAGCACTTTGATGAACATTAAATTTCCTGTATTGGAAAAGGTTGAGCATCTTATACATCACAGTACAGAGGATGTATGGAAATACATAGATCTAAAATCTCCATAGGAAAATTATCATATCAAGAACTTGTGTACCTTTCAGACACTGAACGAAAATCAAAGGAAAATGTTAGAAGAGGGGAAATCTTTGTCAATAAGAAATTCCTTGATACATTTCAATAAACATCAAGACTGAGCTATATAGTCTAAGAAGAGAAAACTGATTTTTTTCATTGAAAATAAAATATCTACATCCTAAAAGCTGTAGTAGAATCACAAGCCGGAAAAGGGCAAGGGAAAACGAGTCGACTAGGAAACGATCTTTGTATAACGACGTCCCTCACTGGCACCTGAGAAACAACAAACAATCTGTCATACTCGGGTACAACGGTCTTATCTCACACAAAATAAGTAAGTAACGCTCTATTTTTGTCTGCATGTACATCATCTGAACTGAGATACTCGTTTCCTACCAATTTCTGTGATGGAAATTGAATGTGTAGCTGTAATATCGGTAGAATAAGAGTAAAAGTCAGCGGGCTTTAGAGGAGCGAGTACGATAATTTTGAAGTTGTTGACATCATTGGTAATTCTGTTGTTATGGACGCTACTGGACCACCCATGCAAGTGATGTCGTATATTGTCTCCTCTCACGACGTGTTTGAAATTTTTAAGCATGTCATCACTGTTTCATTTAAGTTAGACTATGGCGAAAGTGAATGTATTCCAGAGAAAAATTGAATGTACAGCACATAATCCAAGCCACTTGCCGTTGTAATGTAGATAATCTCTTGAAATTCAGGTGAAGATCGAGTAAAGCTTCAGTTTAGGGGTACTTTAGGGATAACACATGTGGTAGAAAGGTGTGTCATTGGTCTCCCTACACTTGCTAAGAATTGACTTAGACATAGGGAGCAACCTTGAGGACGTCGGGAAGGGCTATATTGATAAGGGATTATGTGGGTAAAAGTAAGTGCAGCAGTTTTCGAAACCGAAAGAACTCTGAAAACCTTATCTAACTTCTCCTAGCAACACAGAATTTTTCTTCATTTTTGTTGTTATATGAAAATGGATATTGCATAATTTTGTCTTTCAGTGCTAGTGTTTAGACAGTAACAGTGGCAGAGCATGATTTTGATCATTGCATTTTGTTGACAGTGTTAAATAATGGGACAGTAGTGAGAGTTATTTATATCAGAGACAGTGTGGGTTGATCAAAGTAAAAGTAGATGATACATTTATTGGAAATCTATGGAACCATTGGAAACCATACTTACCCTCTATAGCAGTCAAGATTTATCTTAATATTGAATGTTCTAGTACCAGCCACACCCATTATTGTACTGTATGTTAACTAATGTATTACTGTAACTATTCATCAATTAATGTTCAGTCAAGTTCATAACGAACATACTATACTATGTACTCTCTAAACATCCCTGTATATCTGCCATCTTGGCTGTTTAGATGTACTTCACCCATATGCTTATCTAAAGTGTGAAAATATCTAGCTCACCCTCATCTTAAGCTCTTGCTTCAAAGGCAGTATCATACCAGCTTTTGTCAGTTATTTCTTATTATATGTTGAAGTCTAACTGTTCAGGATCATTATCCCATGAAAGCAGATTTTCCTTTTTTTTTTTTTTTACAAAAGTTTCTTTTCATTAGTTCATTATAGCAGTTAATATGATACAAGGCTGAATAAAAGGATTTTTTTTTTACTATGTTGCACAATGTTTTTGAAAATTAGTTTCCTTTATGCAGTTAACAATAGGTTACAGCATGATTATCTCTCTGTGATCTTTGTAGACTTTGTGGAAGTCTTCTTTTAGAGAAATCTGTAGAATTTCATGTATCAGTTTATATGGACCCATTTGCATTTTTTGTCCATCACCTTAGCCTCTACTCTATACTAAAGTCTTTTTCAATTCCAGCAAATGTCAGCAACATCAGAAACCCAACGAGATCGAGATCGTCAGAAGTGGCAACACCCCAAGAATGTCAATCAGTTGTTTCCTACACTCTCATGGATAGAGCTCACTTTTTACTTCATTTCATTTTGGAGTGGATGCTTTTATAGTCTCTACAGATTTTATCGTACTTCTCAAAGTAAGTTTTTGCCTTATTGATATCTACTCAGTTCATAGTAGCATCATGCTTTCAATAGCTTTCTTAATGATAAAACCAGTATGAAGAAGATTATTCTTTTGTAAGAGAGCAGACTTTTAAAATCACTCAAGATTGGATGGAAAGTGTCTCATCACATAGTACTTGACGAGAGGAAGGTATTGAACTGTCTCTCTCTTTGCATATTAATAGTTCTTTCCCTGCTTCACTTTATTTACTTTCTTCACTTATTTTGTACCTGGACAACATCCATCACTGGGGCAGGTATAATCTGGTCAAATTCAGTGCATCTAAGACCTAGTTTCTTTTGATTTCTCTCTAATATTGTATAACTTCTCAACTGTATCAGCATACTTGACATTAATTTAGTTTTTTTGAAGCTCCATATAATTGAAATATCAGTTTTTGTTGTGTGAATTGACTGTTTTTGTATCAGGTAACTATTTAAGCTTTACAGAGGGTTGATCCAGTACTTTATGGAGTACTACTGAAACATTTATCTTTGGGCTTTTCATCCACTCTCCTGATATGTCAAAGATAGTTTACTTTACCAGCTTCCCTTCCCTTTTTATTACTTGATCCTCCTTTTTATCACAGCAATGTTGATTCTCTTTTAATTATTACTTCTTATGCAATACGGCATTGTTGTTGCTTCTGTTCTCAGTATTTCGCTGCTTTTGTGTCTCCATCTTTGACATGTGTGTCCCCACCTTTGACTGTCACGCGGTATCAAAGAGCCCACATATGTTGTGACCATTAGCTTATTGAGGAATGAATGATTCACTGTGAGGCTTTCCATAACTAGACTAAAACTCTTTACAGTTTCCACTTGAGTTTTACTAATTCATACTGTCTCTCTTTAAAAGGCAGGCCTGTCACCCTTGAAGAGTGGCTGATATCTTTACCACAGCAGATCTGTCATTGATGTAGGCATCTTTGCCCATGAATTGTTCCTTTTTTATACTTTAACAAAAATTTGGAAAAATAAAATCCACAACTATCAAGTGAGACACTTGGAACATTAGAACTATATCACACCTTCACAATAATCCTTTTAGGATCCAAATATTTTAATCTTTTCGCATTATTCTGTCTTCATCATAAATTTCCTCAAGATTTTCATCAGAATTATTAATCCTGTAATACTGTGCTTGTTTTGTAACAGGATGGGGACAATACCTACCAGTCACCCCCATGCATGACAGTTGGTTTGGGACACGGCAAGACCAGACTGATCTGGAGTGGTTTGTTTGGATACCCATAATGCTCAGCTATGCTCCATGGGGCTTGCTGCATGTTGTTTTAGCACAGCTTATTAGAAAATTTTTCCCACAGGTGAGAGGTAGATTTAAAATTTGTGCCATACACCCCAAGCTTAGTTAAAATAATACTGATCACATTTTCAATGTAAAATAATGCATGTCCTGATTAAAATGATTACTGTTGTTATCGGTACTTATCAGATTACATTCAGACCTCACTTAACCATTACCAAGTAGGATCAATACTCATGATTAAATGTGCCTTTCAGGAAGACAAGATGTATGGACTTAATGACATACCTCTTTTTGTCCCCAGGGAGTGTGCCTCCATGCTATCTTTGACCCTTGTCTGTTTATTTGGCTCTGCTAAAGACTCAAACTTTCCCTTTTTCTTGAAAGTATGGCTTGGTAAAGCCCATCTTTATAAAGGAGACTGTCCTAAGTCTTCCAACTATTGCTGTATTTCTATCACATATGCTATTTTGAAAGTCACTGCCATTTAACTGAACACATTGGACCTCATTCCCTTCTTTCTGATCATCACTATGGTATTTTTAGTGCAAAGTCCAATGGTGATCTCTCTTGTGACATGCATATCTGGTTTTCCTATGAAAATTTGAGTAAATCTTATGTTGTGGCTGTGGGCATTTCAAAAGCATTTAATGTTATATAGATAAGTCTTTCCTTATAAAACTGTCTTCCTTTGGCTTTTCTGCTTCTCTGATGCGTAGTTATCTCTTTGTTCATTTCATTGTGGTAGTTGTTCATGCAGTGGTATCTTCTGATTACCCTCTTAAGACTGGTTTACTTTAGGGTTCTTCCTTATTACCTACCTTCTTTTTCCTCTTCATAAATAATGATCTTTCTTCTACCTCCAACCTGTTATAACTTCACTCTACATATTTCAGCTCATGTTTCCTTTTCTCTTACACAGATACTTCTTTTCTTGCATTAAACGTATATCCTCTCTTAATTCTGACCTGTGTAACATTATGGAATGTGGAATCAGTAACCTTATTAAATTCAACAGGGCAGAGATGCAGATTCTACATATATCTCACTTTTTTCATACTGATATCAAAACACCACTATTCAACCCTGCTGTAATATGAAAAAATTTTTCCTACTTGATAACGGTTTCTTGCAGTAACGAGATAGTGCCAACAGACAAAGAAAGGCCACATTTACTCACATCTATTCTCTTGCTGTCATGTGCAGTGCACTGAAACCACAGCTCCCTATCCACAGAACTTTACATTATTTACCCCGGCCAATTCACATGCACTGATTCATTCAGTCCATTGACAGCATGTCAACCTGTATACCACATCGCTCCAATTCTCTTGTGCACTCCTTTCACCCTCCTGCATGCTCAGGCCCCAATCACTCAAAGTATTTTTCACTCCATTGTTCCATCTCCAATTTGGTCTACCTCATCCCCTTATTCCCTCCATTTCTGATACATATATCCTCTTTGTTAACCTCTCTTCACACATTCTCTCCATATGTCCAAACCATTTCAACACTCCCCCTTCATCTCTCCCAGCCACACTCTTTTTATTACCACACCTCTCTCTTATCCTTTTATTACTAACTAGATCAAACCACCTCACATCCCATATTGTTCTCAAACATTTCATTTTCGACAATTCCACCCCTCATCCACATGTCCTCATATGAACATGTTGAGCATAATAATATTTTGGAAACCCTACATAGTGAACATTACAAAAGCTCCTCAGAAGCTGGGGATATTTGTGGGCACTGCAGTTATTTATTTTGTGAGAAGCTGTTCCATACCTATAAGGGCTTCTTTGATCCTAGTATGGAATGCTGCTCACATATCGTGGGCAGTTCTTCATCCACTTCTATGTTAGCCAGAAGAACTCTCCAGCTATGACTCATCTTCATTCACCCCTTTCCATCCACTGAAATGTTACTTCTTTCTCTATGTTCTCCAGATATTATTTTGATCACTGATCTCATTAGAATCTGGACCTCTAGAATGCATTTGACTGCTGCTTCCCATAGTTTCTGTATGGAGATCAGCCACATGAAGATTGACAGTTGAGATGCTCTCTTTATTTCTTTTCAGTGAAGCTGTGGAAATCTCTTCCATTTTTTGTTATTCCCTCTTCCTTGAACCTTTCTCCTTTTAAGAATGTCTAGAAACACCTATAGAGCTCAGGTTAATTCTTCCCACTTACTTTTTACTCATAGCTATTATCATACCATTCATCTGAGGTGACAGTAATTAAGGCATGCTTTTCACTCTGTCAGGTCATCTATTGTTTTTTGGAAAAGTAAGAATGACTACATGATCTCAGAATGAGCTTTGTTTTCTTATAGGCTTTAATTTTCCATAAAAGCATTTGCTTGAGCACAAATCAAGGAGATTCAAACCACTTTAATTTTAACTTAAGCTCCTTCATGTTGTGTTTGTTCTGTGGTAGAGCATCATTTACTGAAATCTATTTTGTAGTAAGGTATATGAGTTGTTATGTGTGTGCTGCTTGTCAAAGCTGCATATTTTTCAGAGTGAGAACCAAGCTCACAATCTCATTCAAAATATACACTGTGTATTTACTTTAAGCTGTCTAGCTATTTATGATGAGAATTAACATTCCCAGATACTGGAAGATAATGGAATATAGGTGAAAATTACTGGAAATAATCAGTAAGTAATATTTGATTATTTAAGTTTACAAAATGGTGTTTTTCTGGGCGCAGCTTAAGGGATCAAAATTTGCTTGTGGGCTCATTGTCTCAACTGGTGGACAGTTTTGGAATTCAGACTGATTCCCAGAATTGCTGTGTGAAACTATTTGCAGACTCAGATTTGAGAAGATATGAAATCTGTTTATTTTCAGTCCAGTGAATGTCCATTTTTGTATATTTTGCTTGGTGGCATACAGGTTATTAGATTTATCACACCTTGGTTAATATTTGCTAATTTAAGCTTTCTTTCCCATTAAATTTACACAGTGTGAGTGATTTCTAAATAGATATGTGTTACTCTACTTACAATGAATTTTTTCATTTTACATTATTATATGGTCCATGTTACAAGGGAACTAAAGACAGAGATAATGCCAGCCGCACTGCTCCCTTGTGGCACAACCATGCTAGCCCCACACCAGATTAAGTTCCTTTACCAATTTTATCTTATGTAGGGTTAGCATGGTTAGAGTATACTATTGTCAGAGTGATGTTACACAAAGGAGTTATGTGATAAGCACTTTATCCAATTGCCTTTCCTTCTAGTGTCTTTCCATCTACTGATTATCATTATACTTTTTCCAGTTTAGTAGAGTGGATCAGGTACTGACAGCCGATACAGCACTACTTACACACATCTTCAACCTGTACCCAGTGTTTTAAAGTGAAACTTGGATTTCCACTCTCATAAAAGAACATTGTAATTTTCATCATATACACTAAGTTGATTTGTCATTTCAGACCAAAGTCCCCATTCAGACCACTTTTGTACTCTTAAGTTTTTCTTTTGCATTTGGGCCCCAGTCATTCCTCTAATATCTTTGTCTGAAATATCCTTAGGTCAAATAATTTCTCTCACCTTCTTTATCTATTTCTTCTGTTGCATACCTTTATTCTTTGCACCTTCTACTGCACTACAGTATATCTTTTTGACCAGCTTGTCTCATGCCATATAGTCTAAGTGACATTGCCGTCTCAAAAGACTTTCATCCATGCACCTATCTAATTACTTCTTTACGTCATGTGACTTTCTCATATATTTGGCCGTCATTATAGCTTATATCATGATTTCCAACTATACTATGCAAATTATCCATCTCCACTGCTCTGATATCTACCTATCGTGACCTATGAACACTTGGGTTTCACAGTTATACTTCACTGTTAAGATGAGAACTCCTTTATTTGGGCTTCTTGCACACTCTATGCTTATATTTTTTCCATTCACCAGAGCTCTCAGTGTACCTCAATTCTTCGTACTTGCACAACTCTTAACTCAAGCCTTTCCAGTACAATTTTTACCAAGCTTCACTCCTCTACATTTAAACACAAACACAACTTTCAGTTTGTCATCATTTAAACTGATCTTACAATTTGACTTTGGGTCAATTTACAAATAACTAGCGTCTTACCTTTATTTTCATTCACTCACAGTATCTTCCTTTATGTACGTCATTGAACTAGCCCACCATTCTGCCCAACTCTTTGTCTACATTAAGCTAACAACTCAGCATCATCTGCATGTAACTACATCTTTCATTCTGTATCCCCATAGTTAACCCTCCAACCTCATGGTCAAATTTGCTTTCTGTGGCTTTAAAATGCCATTTTTTTCAAGTTGTATGAATTTTTGTATTGCTTTACAGAATGATAGATAAGCAATTATTGATTTTATCATTATAAAGTCCATAAACAAGTTGTTGTGCCACAGCTGTGATAGAACAGTGTCCAGCGTTACCACCACATGTTTTAATATTTATTTCTTGTGTGTTATATATTAGTGAAAATATTGTTATTTTAATTCTATTTTGATCTATGATCAGTATGATTCATTCATATAGTTGATTTGTAGCTTTATCAGTAACTTTTGTACAAATATTCTGTATATGTACAGTGCCAGCAGAATTTAGAAGGCAGGAACATTGACACTACCTGCATAATACCATGAGAATCTCATTTACAATACATGGCTTCAGCTTTTTACTTCTACCATAAATGCAGTTTGCTTAGATATTGTTGTAATTCATATCATTCATGTTTCAGTAATTTGCTTCTTCTGGTTATTTGTTGCAGCATATGATTTCATTATTTCAGCATTTATGTAGCTTCTACATAGCCTTCAGTGTTTGTGTAACCATGCCTCTGATTGGAAGAGTGGGTACAGCACTGTGCTTTGTGGTACCATCCGTTATGTTTGTGGTCTTGCTGACACGTTTGAAGCTCATCATCTGGCTTACCTGGTGCCTCATTCTCATACTCTTCAACACACAGTTCTTCTTAAGCTATATGGTAAGGCTTATTTAGATTGTTATCTTATTTTTGGTCTGCTAACATATTTAATGTACATGTTTTTCAAGGCATATGTCATCAGTGCTCTCTGAGTAAGGTCTTTGTGTAGTTCTAAGCCTTCAGGATATCTTGTAATCCTTTCCACCAAGTTCACCTTATTGGAAACCTGCCAGCTTTCCCTTAGGACAGAATCTTAAGAAATATATTTTTTGTACTCATATATTTTGTAAAGTAATCCTAAAGGATGGATCATATAAGAGCAACCCCATGATGAGCAATCCCATTTTCATTAAATCTATAGCAGGGTACATATTGGCATGAGGCATAGGCAGTGTGTCAGGAGCAGTATATGAAAGTCATTGTTTGACTAATTCCGAGTGAAATGATGTAATGCTAATGTTGCTAATGATGATGCTGAAATACAGTCAGTTAGATGTAGGTGATGAAATTGACCTTTTTTGGAGTTCTTTCATGAGTAGGTTCATTTTCAAGTGATGACATCTTGCTTCCCTTTCAGGAGTTCTGTGAAATGTAAATACATTAGTAACTGATGACATCCAAGTGTAAAAAATACTTATTCTTTTAAGTTAGAACCACACATAAAGCTGGAATGTATCAGTTGTTTATACTGTTTCTCATTGTAATGGGTCCCCATCCTCCAAGGCAGAAGCAACTGCTTTGTCTGCAAAGTGCTGCGTGATCACATGAGAGTGGGATATTTTGTTTGGCTGCTGTAGATCAGTTTTCAGGAAGTTTGGATATTGAAGATGTCAATGATAAAAGGAATAGGAAATATGGGATTTGGGTAGTTTGGAGAATTTTACGATGGCTTACTATGTTGGCAAGTTTCCAGATATTTGAAATTTTGCTGTGTAATAATAACTCCTTGTAGTGGGATTGATTGCTGCAGTATTTTATACAGAAATTTGATATGTTGTCAGGGCCTGTTGCTAGAGAGTATCTTAAGGATTTGACTGAGTTGTAAGTGTCAGTGGGAATGAAAGGAAGGTAAGCAATTGTTTTAGGGTGGATTTTGTCTAGATTTTTCAAGGATTTCTTGTTTTAGGAGTTTTGTTGTTTATTAGCTAATTATTTAGTGGTGTTTATCAAGTTGCTTGTTTTATATTAAGGAGAAGAGATGTTGTTGGTTTGGTTTAGGAGAACTTCACGTGTAGGGGCCAGAGTGTGTGGGAGGTACAGATTTTTTCATTTGCCAGATATGCGTGCTGTTGGTTTTGTGGTTGATCATGTTAAGTAAGGAATGCCAGTTTGCTACTTGCTTTTTGAGAGTTTTGATCTGTACCTTGGTGTGTGTTGATGATGACTTTCTTCTGATTTTTTTTATGAGGTCTTCTACTTGTGGAGAGAAGTTTGGGTTATATTTTCTGTGCAGTTTGTTTTTTTGGTTGATGGTGTTGATGAAACATGAGTTGGCATGGTCTAAAGATTGAAAATTACCTTAGATGAAGGTTTGGAGCTTGGATTTTTCAGTTCCATGTGAAGTGTTATTTGGTTAGTTAATTGCTCAGTGGAGGGTTTGTCTAGTGTGCAGTCTTGAAGTGCAAAAAGTAATGTGTTGAAGTTGGCTGCTGGAGGTGATGGTTTGGAAATATGACAAGCTGGTTGTTTAGGATGAAGATGTTGAAAGAATGCAGTTGAGTTATGAGAAGTTCACCTCAAGGATCTTGGGTTTGAACATGGAACCAAGCAGGGTGGTGGGTGTTAAGTCTTCATATAAATAGGTGCTGGGTGTTTTGATCAGTTTTTGTAGTTAAGGAGTGTATAGGAGAGGGCAGATGGTGAGTATAGGTATAAGTGTTTATTATGTTTCGGTAAACATTATGTTGTTTTATTTTAATGGATAATGTTTCAAAAGAGTTGTCACTGTTTTTGATGTTTTGCGTGTTAGGTGGTGTTCGTGAATGGGATGCTATGGTATACATGTGTTATGAGTCCTCTTCCTTGTCCTTTTGTTGTCTGTCTTGTCTAAGTTGTTTAAGCGTTGTGTAGTTGTAGAAAGGAAGGAGGATGGACCTAGTGTAAGTCTGGTTTCTTGGATGAGGGATATGTATGTGTTTTCTTCTTGGAGTAAGTTGAGTGATTATGAGTACATTAGTTATAAACGTATCATATCATATAGAAATTTTTCAGCACATGCTTGTATGTAGAGGATATGCATCACTGACTATTATATTGGAGTAGTCATTTGAATCTTCCCTGTCTATCTACTTAAAAAATATTATGTGAGTCATGTCATTAGATGGTTGTAGATAACAGTGATTTTTAATACCAGCAGATATATTCACTAAAGGGTCTCCATAGTACGGAGTAAAGTTTTCCATTCACATCTGAGAAGACTTGGGTTGATGCCAGAGGTAGGCAGAGTTGGCCATGACATGTGTAGCTTTGGATACATTGTAGTTACCATATTAAGTAAGTTTATGAAGGAGGGTAACATTCAGAGTAGTTGCAAATAGTCTAAATATATTATCTTTAACTTAATCCATCAGTCTATAGACATGATACATGCCATATCCTGCTCTGACATTAGGGGTTATTGTTTGAACTGTAATAAAGGAGTCACTTCTCTTTGATGTTCATGCAGGAATCCTGGCTAGAAGAGATTCATGAAGGTGAATATAAAGTGTCAGTGATGGTAGCTTGGATCATCTTGCGAAGTCTGAGCTTCAGCCTTGAAATCTGTGACACAGATCCTGATGGCCGGCTGCAACCTGCACCATTGCTGACTATGCTACTTGGATACTGTCTCTACCTCCCATTTCTCTGCACTGGGCCATATATGCCCTTCACTGATTTTCATGCTGGGGTATGTTATTTTAATGCTTTATGTATATACTTGGATTAGGGAGGAGAAATGAGGTGCGTGGTAATTGATGTGTGGACAAGGTTTTTGTTTTGAAGAATTTGTGTATAAGAATATTTATGGTAAACTATCCACAGCACACGTAGAACCAAAACTAGATTATGCCCCACAAGTCTGGTCACCATAGTGCTGATGAAAAAGGTCCAGAGAGTGTAGGCTGAGGTGAAATACAGAGTGAGAGTCTTGGCAAATACCATGGCAAAAAGAGAAGAGGTCATGAAAGCTTTGTCAATGATGAAGTTTGGCAAACTGGTAGAATTGGATTGGATTGCAGTTGAATTTCTCAAGAAAGGGGATGACACTTATCTCAAGAAAGGGGATGACACTTAGTGATTAATTATTCAGGCTGTTTTATGTTTATATGGCCCAAGGTGAGGTGCAAAATGAATGCATAGTGCCTCAATGTAAGGGCAAGGGGAACATACAGAGGTATGAGTCTGTGAGTATACTTTTTATGGTGTAGGAGAGCGATGATTGATTGGGTGGTGGCACACACAGATTATTTGATTAGGATTGAGAAATAAGGCTTCAGGAGTGATACATGATGTGTGGACCAAGTGTTTGGTTTGAAGATTTTGTGGATAAGACATTTTTTATGAAATTTTTACAACATAGGTTGGACCAGAGCTAGATCATGCCCATCAAGCCTGGTCGTCACAAAGTGCTGATGGAAAAGGTCTGAAGAGGGGCACACAGATTAAGAGAACTGAGCTACAATGAAAAGCTGAAGATAGCAACTTTGTCCACCTGGGGTAGGAAAGAGGATGGGTGACATGATTAAAGCCTACAAGTTTCTGCATTTGAGTGATACAAACAGCGAGCAATTCCTCACAAGCTGCTGTGCCAGAGTAACCAGAGGCCATGACAAGAAGCAAAGCAAAAAGCTTGTTAGACAAGATACAAAGAGGTACTGTTTTAGTGTAAGAGATGGACCAAGCATTAAGTCTGTTGATTCCAAGATTTTACAGATGTTTAAAAGATTACTTGATGGAGCTCTGCAAGTGTAGAACTTTCTTCTTTTACAATAAAGGCACAGATACAAGTAAAAACAGCTTCAAAGACACATCCAGAATGTTACGTGATGATGGTGTTCGGAGGTTTAAGTGTTGTAGGTTTAGAACATAGTATCACTTAATTCAGCAGTCTTTCCTTGATGATACAGCCTGATAATAGACTTACTTGTCTGTGAAAGGTTTTGAAATTTATGGTAAGTTTTTTATTCTCCTTTGATTAAATCAGATACTTCAAAATAGAAAAGTTTTGTAGAATTATAAGCTAATTGAATTGAGGTTGATGAATTGTTGAAACTTTCTTCACCTTAAATTATGTGTTATGATTAATCTGATGATGTTTGGTGAGTTGCTGGAGATGGATTACAATGTGTGCTCATAAAGCCTGTGATGGTAAATATTATGTTGAATCTCTGTGTGTCCCCATACATTCCCTGAAGCTCACCACATGCTCCCAGATTGAACAAAGCCCAGATGACTGGGACAGTTTTCTTTTTGATGGTGAAGTATAGGTAAAGAAAAACAAGACCTGAGTTTGAATATCCAAGAGATATGATATTACTTCCAGGACATTGCCCCTCAGAGAGACAAGGCTTTTAAGACTTCAGCCTACATTTTATAGTTGTGCATTTGCTTGGTGGTTTGCCTCACGTCTTTAGGAAACCAGTGGGGAATGCATGGCAAAACATTGTAAACCTCTTTATACCTGATCTTCATTTTTGGAAATGGGCATAAAGATTATGATAAATGATATATAGATCAGTATTGAGTGATATTATTCACATATGGTGTGTCAGTGACTGCTTTCATTTAGTACATGATATGTATTTTTCTTTCTCTGTTAAGTGATTTTAACCTCTCATTCATTCATAGTGGATTAAAGGAATGAATTTTGCCAGCTTTCAGAACCATATCGAATATGGACTTTAAGGAGATTATTTGGTGTGATGCTACAAGTCCTAAGATTTTTGTGGTGGATGGGCTTCACCCAGGTCCTGTTATTCCATTTTTATGCACAGTAAGTATTTGACCCAATCTTTAATTTGTGTAGTATTATTTATTATATCTATATCTTATTTTATCTATATCTATTTTATCTATAAATTGCCCTTGGTGTTTCTGGTTTTATGCTTAACTTTTTACACAAGGTTAGTGCCCTTATCAAATCCACTTTCAAAGGAATTTTTGAAGATTAAGTGTTCTCAATAAAATAACTGAAACTTTAGGCTAGTGTGATAGTGTACCAAGAATCATAAAGATGGATAATCATCATGTGTCTTTACAGTCATCAGCATATTTAAGGAATTCTGAAGTGGAAGAAGAGAACAGAGCCTAAGATAAACATGAAAACAACAGAAAACATGTAGATTATTGACAAGCATGCCAACTGATCATATATCGATAAAACTGCAATATGGCAGTGTAACTCTTGCTAATACAGGTGCTTATCCCTGATATGAAATTTCAAAACATGCACCCTTTGATTCAGCCACCAACATTATTGCTTCTTGTAAGAGTGCTTTACAGGAGCCTTTGACTGTGGTATTTGATAATGTTTCGTACCCTTTGTGGAGTGAATTGTGGAGATCCTTTCAGTTTTCTTAAAGGAAACCTGTATCCTCCCCATCTTATCTCAGATGGGAACTGTTGAAAGTCTTGGATCTTTAATCATCAGGTAGCCTTACAGGCAATATCAATATGGTTTTGATATATCCCCTTTTCAGAACCATGTTCCAGATAGCTTTGGGGTCAAAAGGAATGGTAGGTAAAATTCATTTGCTGTTTAAGCAGAACAATCTGCTAATGCAAAATTCATTAGGTGTTTAATTACAGAAATCTGCTGAAGTTTGAAGTTCATCTTTAACAGGCAAGACTGATTGAAACCCAAGGTTTTTTTGCTGAAAATTGGTCTGTTAGATATAGGAATAAGCCTGTTTTCATACAGGTTGAAATATTTCTCAGAAGGAACATTATCTGGTATATCCATTTAAGATGCAGAGTATTTTATTAGTCTTAAAGAAGATTAATTAAGGGAAGTCTATTCTTCCAGGCTTCTATAAGCTACTCTAAGGAAAGGATGATCCAGAATAGGGGTTAGAAGTCATTCAGGTCAGGCCCCTTTTTCAGTTTTCCTTATTTTTTGTAAAACCCATCCCCTTGTTGCTGGTATGACTTCAGATCCTCATAGGACTCTACACTCAGGTGACCAATGCTCGTTTTGAAGATTTAAAACAGTTTTTCCTACTATAAACAGAGGTCTTTGGATTCCATTTACTTTTCATTTCCTTGCTTTCTTTCTTTATTTTCTGAAAGATCATTTCTTGTTTTCTGACAAGTACAGTCAAGGGGCAAGAACACTACCAGTCAATAAATGAATGTGGGTAATGAATTGGTAGGTGCCATCTCACTTCCATACTTTGACATTAGTGGCTTGGGTTGGTTGCTGCATGGTCTTTGAGATCTGTGAATGAGCATCTGTTGGTCTTGATTGGTGGCTGAAGAGGGGTAAGCCTTGTGATAAACCTTATTTCATGTGGTAAAAGTGTTGGTTTAATTCCCTCATAATGTAAGTGCTCTCTCTGATGCCCACAACACTTTGTCAAAGGTAGATAAATCGTTTTTCATCTTACAAAACTTTCACTTTTATAACAGAAAATAATGAAGTATAACTTACAGTTTCATATACAAGCTCTAGACATGATATAACAAAATCACATCTATCTACTTATATATTTGATACAGATAACTTAAAAGAATAGGTGATAACAATATGCAGGATACTTTAAATCACCTTGTTTTATAAGCACATATGTTAGAAAGCAAGCAGTTGACATAAAGCTTTTGCAAAGTTGTAGATAAAGTTTATGGTGATGCTATGGTGGAATAGATGTTTAAGAAATGGCTTTAGAGAAATTGTCAAGGTATGTATGTCTATCTTGCTGCTCATCAATATGTCTTTAGAATCAAAGCATTAGATTAATATTAGTAGTTAGTTAGTGTCATCATTTTTATTGCTTCTCCCAAAAACTAAAGGAACTTAAACTATATATCTGTATATGTCAAGATTTTTTAACCTGTAAAATTCTAGTTGCATCCAGGTATTTATGTCTTATAATGCAATGCTACTTTATTTCTTGAATTATATTTTCAATAACTACTTAATCCACAGCTCGCTGCACTTCATGCCAGAGCTTGTGAAAAAGATGACATCCTGGTCTATGGCTGGGTTTGTTTACTTTCTCACAGCCTTTCTGCAGTTGAAGTATGTTGGTAAGTTAATGTCTTTTATTAGCAAGAGTTTTGTAACTCTAGACTACTTGTAATCATCACCAATGGGAGTATTGCTATAATAGCATAGTAATCCTATCCATTCTTATAAGTGTAAGAAGGTAGTCTTTGGTTGTAGTGTGCTCCTGAAATTTTAACACAAATCTTTCCAGTAAATTCATAAATTGATTACATTATGGATTATTCTTTTCATCTCAGTATTTATAACATAGTTTCCAATTCTTTTTTTACTGTCAGACATCACGTATATATATATATATTATTTTATTTTTATTTTTTTTTTTATTATACTTGATCGCTGTTTCCCGCGTCAGCGAGGTAGCGCCAGGAAACAGACGAAGAAAAAATAC